>JAODUI010000032.1:4621466-4634113 GCA_027563995.1 Papilio gigon
ATGTTCGTAAGAAACGGAATTATTTCTACGATTAACTTTTTTGAGCTCCCGATATTTCGGTACCATAGATTCCCGTACACCTTTTATTGCATCCTGCAGTTCTCTGAATTCTTTATCAACATTCTGGCACTCTGCATGACCATTGCACTTAGAAAATATATCTAAAAAGTAATAACAATATATATACTATGTTATTAAACATAATGTTGCAACTAGTGCACATAGTGTAAAAATATTTTTATTATTACTTAATAAAAAAAATGCTATGATAATAGACAACAATATGGCAACACATTTCTGGTTCCTTCAGTATTGTTGTTTGTGAACACAATGCTTCCTTGCCCTCTCATTAAAAAAAATCATAACTGACATTGTGTACGTATGAAATAGAAACTTGGCTACTAGTAACTTTTTAAATATTTATTAAAGTTAATAAATTGCAAATACCATTTTTACCCATTGCTTTGTCATCATTATTCATTGTATGTGAATTTAAATCTTCATTTTGAGATTCATCATCTTCCTACAAAATGTTAATTATTAATAAATATTAGTTATTGATTAATATAATACACATATTTCCAGTACTAACAATTAGGATACTTACAGAATTCTTTTTATTTGAATCATTATTCATATCAATGTGGAACCATGTTTGCAAAACTTGTATTAACAGTACATGGCCATGCTTAGCTAAGTACGCCTTTAACATGTTTAGAGAATCTTGTGATAGGTAAATATCATATTTACAAGACCTGTAAAACAATAAACATATACCACTTATAAAAATGGCTTAATCATGCGCCCATTGGAGGCTCAAAACTAGTCGGCACTCATTAATCAAGCCAATTTTTTATAAATAGTATAGTGTAATGTCTCACGAATGTTTTAATAATTTAGCAATAAACATATAAAAATAATACAATAGTCATCATCATCATCCGACTGTATGTCCATAAGGGGCTCTAAGCTTATTCTATCATTAGAGGTGACTATGCCGTAATCAACCATGCTGGCCCAGTACAAATAAGTAATGGCATTTTTTGGTATCTTCCTTATTACTTGTAACATAACTGTAATGCTACAATTTTTTTAATGAATATTGGCACATGTCAGTGTGTATTCAGCCAATGGTAATATGTTATAATTTCACAACTACATTGTTTTCTTTGAATTGTTGTTGATAGAAAAAATACTTGTAATAATGTTCTTCACCTGAAAGCAGCTATAGTAGGTCGTGACTCTATTTCTTGTAATGTATATATTGTACCGATGTCATCAAGCAATTGATTCATATAGTCTTTTTCTGGAGTCTCATTGTCAATGGTGCCATTTTGCAAAGAGTTAAATAGTTGTTCCAAACTATTTGGTCTATACAGTGCTGATGGTAAGTTTCCATCAATAGGTTGATGATATGATAGATCTTTTTGTGGTAATGTTGCTATGTGTCTCTTCAGAAACATCTGAGCAGCCCCACCATGTCCTCCACGAAGCATTTCCAAATAAAGATGACATACTAATGGTGCTAGTAACCCAAGCAGTTCATTTTTAACAGTCTCTATCTTTATTTCTTTTATATAATTAAACAGTCTGCAATTATTAAACATAATAAAATGTGAAGATGGAAAAGATATAGTTATATAAATCTAGGGTACCATTTTTGGTTTAAATAGTAATATGATAATAGAAAATGGTACAACTGCATCTTACTTTGTGTATTGTACATCATATTGAGCTGAATCATTGTTGATGCAGGAAAAGAGGATGGAGTTTGTTCGACTCGATTCACATTGAACAATAGTAGCCACTGCCATTTCTTCAGCACTGCGACTTGTCGAATTGCTATTATTAAATACTTCAACGTCCTGTAATAAGTAATTTTGTGAAATATTACCCATTATATTCCAAGAAGGTGACATTTATTGCAATATAACATACGACAACATACTTACAGGATAATTTCGTCGTTCTAAGTAGGAAGCAACAGCAGCTTTGACAGCATCGTTACGAGTTCTCTTCATCGATGAATAATTTAAAATACACGAGTTATTTAAAAAAATGATCTATTGTTTACATGCACCACGCACCATGTACCTACTTATTATTGTTTTATTGATAATTTGACACTGACAGTAACACATTGACAGTTCACAGATGCATTACAGGCTCAGAGCCACAGACCAAGTCAAGTGCAATTATTGAATGAAACATAAAAGTTATTAAAGCTTTATCAAAAACATACATGAAGGTACAAACTTACATGAAGGTATCATCATAATCATAAATTAAATCCAGTTTAGCTTTATTCCCCGAGTGCATATATTTTTAATATTTGTATACACATCACGAACTCAATAATTACACTCCGATTACAAAAATTCACGATGTCAATACCATTGTAACGATTTTTCGGTTTAAATAAATTTCTGTTGCTATTACATAAAATTAGTTCTGAGAGAGAATAAATAGTAAAACTGGGAAATGTACTATGTTACTTTCATGATGACTTTTTGTTTCAAATATAAATCGGAATCTAAAAACTGATTTTCAATGAACGTCTATAAAAAAACAAAATGAAATAGCCATATCGGCCACTATAATGCACATTATTATACAATGTTCTATATATCATTGGGATGATATACTAAAATAATTATATAACCTAAAATAGTAAAGATCCTAAAAATACATCCATTTTGCCTTTGATTTTAACAAGGTTTTATCATTCATCAGCCTACTGATGGACATACTTTGCACACTATGCCGTCGTTTGGTTTCATCATCTAATGACTTCCCGCCGTCTGTATTAAGTTGTCGGTCGACCACATAATTCTCAAGATTAGTAGGTTAATGTGGAAATGGGTTGATTGCATTCGTCTGGCCAGCGAGGCCAGATGGGAGAGCAAAATCCCGAAATGGAGGATTGTCTTTTGATATCCACTTTAAAGTAGCTTCTACTGACCTTCATACATATAAATAAGCGTATTTATTCAATAGAAGCCGATGCTCTCAACGAGTATCTTAATCTAATTACATACCACAACAGATATTATATTGTCAGTTATAAATGTGAATTAATCTATTCTATACCAAGAAACAACAATAGTCCTAGTTCGCTTGAAAATGGCATACCTAACGCTCGCGTCTCTGTGTGTTATATTTGCTTATACATCGGGGGATAAAAGTTTGAATGAAATTTTAATTAATGGGGATTATGATTTTATCGATTTAACATATCCATTTGATAATCAATCGATTTACTGGCTTGATAGTCAAGAATTTGAATTTACAAAGAAAACTGCAATGTTCCAACAAGATGGCTCATGGTAAGCTACAAGCACCGTACTTTAGTTAGTTAATATTTCTATATATTATTAATTTCTTCTTTACGACTGGATGGTCAAAGCCCGGATAAATGAGACAATCGCAAGTAAACCAATACCTACTGGTTATTACAAAAGTGTCGCGTATTTTCAATATACAATTTGACCTATGGCCAATTTTATCGCGTATTATCGTTCATGGCTTCCTTGTACAATACTATGTGAATAAACCAATTGATGCTTTGACAAAAACAAAACGAAAAACAATTAAAACCACGATGGACGTTACTTGAGAATACCTTTTACACCAATGCGTTAAAAGTGCGGTAAGGAAGGAGCGGTGGCTGGTGAAGCATTCCTTAGACTGTAATCAGAGATCAACTTTTGCATGGTTTCCAGGTACGCCGCGAATGACTTTACCGCTGGCGAACATGGTGGAACCCATATTGATGCACCTTATCACTTTTCGGTCACCGGTGTGCAAGTTGGTCAAATCCCACTCGACAAACTTATAGTACCACGTATGTTTGAGAATTTTTATTTTTAACTCTAGGCATATTTATATGCTATTGTTCTTACAATGGAATACATGGCCATCTAATGTTTTTTTACATTACTCTAGCTATCAGTTACTAAATCTTTTAAATTAATAACATACTAATTATAATTAGGAAATTACCTTATTATTGTATCATCTAAAGATATTTTTTTGCCTCACAATTTATAATTGACCATAATAAACGAAAAAGAGCTGACTTTGCACATTACAAAAAAGTTATTTCTTAGGTTATTAATGAACTCATTTTATTTCTATTGGTTTCAGTAATAATTGTAGATATTGCTTCCAAGGTCAATGATGATCCGAATTTCATTCTCTACAAGCATCACTTGGACTACATGCTGAACGATAACATGGGCAAGCCGTGTTTGATCATTTTTAAATTTGGTTGGAGTAAATTCTCCTTGGACAAGAAGAGATACTTGGGAATAAATAACAGACAATTGAATTTCCCGGGTAAACTTTTTTTTTTTTAAAAAAAAACGACATCTGAATCGCCTTAATAATTTGGTCCTTGTAATGAACTGGCACATTGCCAAATCTAAGAAATTGATCAACGGACTAATTCGTATCTTATTTATAGATATTTCATCATTTTTAAATTTCAGGTCTAAGCGCTGAAGTTGCTGAATGGATAGTTTCAAGTTATAAAAATGTTGTCGGAGTTGGCGTCGATGTGGCTTCGGTAGATCCTGGTTCGAGCACTGATTTCCCGGTGCATAAAATACTTTCAAAAGCGGGGCTTTACAATATAGAGAATGTAAATTTGGAGAGACCAGTTCCGGGTAAGGGTTAAAGTTCGAGGTCTGATCCAAAGTCAATCGTTTAGCCGGCTGTAAATATTTTGGTCAAAGACTGCTTTGTGTGCTTAATCGGTTTTAATTAGAACTTTTTATTGAATATGAAGTCGCTCATATTTCTTCTTTCTCAGAATCAAGTTTGTGTTTAGTATTAATAACATTTTTGTTGTTGCAGATCATGGTTGCACTGCGTTAGTGATGCCTATGAAAATTGCGAAAGGCACTGGAGCCCCGCTAAGACTGGTTGCAATATGTCCGAAACAAAAACCGGAATATTTTTAAAACTTGAATAAAAAAAAATATTATTTGATTTTCATTGTCAACAGTTTTTACTTTTATCCGTGAACGTAGAAACATTAATATCTTACGAGCGACTACTCAAAAATGGTAAAGTAATGAATGCCGCCCGTTTGCCCTCCTTTTCTTATAAAAAAAAGAAAAAAACGAAAAATTAACTTCTTGTATTTATCGACTATTAAAAGATATCTCAGATACAGAACAAAACATATGTCTTAAGAGTAACAAAAAAAAAACTAAATTAAATCCTTTTATAATTATAAATAATCATGGCTAATCAAAACTAGGCGGCTCAGCTCATCACTCATTACTAGAACTTAGGAAAGTATTATTTTCAAATAGTTCCTTATAAACTAATTCGGATTTTTCATTTCTCAACTCCACAGTCGGTACATCGTTTTCATTATCAATAACTTTAACAAAGAATGGTCCTTTATCTAAGAACGTATTCTTGTATTCTTCCGCGATAACACTAGTTTCGATCGTTGGATTTATTTGCACGTCGTGTAAAACAGCGGTCACCGTTAACGGAGGCAATTTAATGAATTCCTTGTTAATCTCTCTCACGTCAGCCAATGTGACCAGTTCTATATTACCGTAGTCAACGTATCTCACTTTAATCTGATTAGTGTCGTTGCTATACTGGAGAATGGATGCTCTGTACCACTGGCCGTCTTCATTGAAAATTGCTAAACAAGCTTTATTCTCGAATATTCCATTCAACGGCGGCATATCGCTAGCAAACTTTTGCAGTTTCTCAAACATTTCCTCATATTCTTTTATTATTTCTTCATCGTGCAATATAAATAATTCGAATTTCTTAAAATCATTTATCACTGTGATGTTACAAGTGAAATTATCAATTGTGTTCTTTTTAAATGATAAAAATTTTCCTGTTAGCGTCTTTTTTTCCATCTCCTCCTGTATTAATGAGTTCCAATCTTTGCCCTGCAGTGATTCCATACAATAAGAGTCGTTGGCAGATTCAACATCATCCTGTTCTATGATATAATCCGGGGCTGAATCTGACTCGATGGTAGCGGAGTCGTCGAGTTCCATTTGCTGGTCGTCGACTGGTGCAAATCTTCTAATGACCGCTTTCGAGCCATCACTGTACTTTGCCATTTCAAACTCGACCAAATGATCATTGAACATAAGTTTATTGTATGTCAGTTCAATAGGATAAATCTCGTCGATTGAATTGCCTATAATTTTAATGAAGCATTTCTTTTCAACTATTGATTTATGTATGTAATCCAATGTTTGTCTGTCCCAGAATTTGTCGACGGGCTCGACGCGTGTTAATATACATTTTAAGGCTTGTGTTGGTAGTTGGTAAAGAGCTATACTTTTCCTTAGATTAGAAAAGTTGCATGTTTCATCGTTTCCATAATCGATGTAATGTACTAAGCAAGTAGAGGCTTCTTTGTTCACTTCTAAGATACGTCCTCTGTAAAATTTATCGTCCAAGTAGTATAGAGCGACGCAGGGCTCGCCGACTGACCACGACGCGTATCTCGCTTTAGGATCGGGGCTTTTAAAGCGAACGTCCAACGCTTTCTGTATCATTTCTAATGTTTCCTGTTGCGATACTTCATGGAGGTATATGACACCGTCGTTGTCTATATACCTATAAGAGTAAAACTATACATTACTAGTGTTATTTAAATATTAACAGATTTCACTTCATTTACTACTATTTTTTGACCATTCCAACTAGGCTCTGTACCTGTGCTAGGTGGTTTACGATAGTCGAATGGCCGGACTTGAACTCTCGACCACAAGAGCGAAAATCCGTACTCTGGTTCATTAGACTATTGCCGCTTAATGAGAATTCAACAATATTTAGCAAAGTTGAGATAGAATAATAAAGATTGTATTTCTATTATTTTTAGAATTGATTCAATAATTTGAAAATATTTATTTTTTTATTTATTACTTATTAAAATATAATTTCATTTATATATAAAATATCTTACGTTGGCACTCCGACGAATTCTTTGTTCTGCGGCGGCTCCGGCGGCAACCAGTTAGATATGAACACGGTATTAGCTTTGTTCGTTTTATTATTACTAAAATGTATTTCACATTCAGGAGTCGATGAGTTGGAACGCTCGGAGTCGGATGGATCGACACGAAGAGATTTTGTGGGCATCGGTTCCAGTTGTAGCCATTCTTCTACAGAACCTTCAACATTGAGGAAGGAGAGGATTTCGTCTGATTTATTTGCCTTATTGTTAAGTGTTTCGACCTAAAAAAAAGATAGTTGTGGTATAATTTATACTACTAAATATAGCAATGTCATCCATTACATCATTATAAATTGTTTTGTTAAAGGACTATTGACTTAAACTTATTTTCAAACCAGTACGACTTACGACCCGACCCTTCAAGAAGTGAGGTTGTTTCCTTTTGGCACCTCGTTTGTTCACTTCTCTTATAAAAAGGACTACATACCTGTTGAGATTTATCCGGTATTCCCAGACCCTGATCAATGATTTTCTTGTTGAGGCAGCGCCACTCGGAGGTGTTGGGCTCGAGCGCGCTGCCCTGTATCGTGTGGTAAACCCACATCTCGATCGGCATACTCATGTCTCTGAAGTTGCCCATTTTTGTAATGAATACTCTTTTGTAGGCATCAAGTAATTCCTTTAAATACTCCTTGGTGAGGGAAGGCCAGTCCTCTCCGTCCGCGGACACGACGCCGGATAGATGGCACTTCATAGCAGCGTAGCCGACGGAGGCGAATTCTTGAGTTAGTTCCCTTAAAGATGTGACAGGGACTGTTTCGACGTAGGCGAAGTCTGAGTAAAAGACCTTGGCGTCGTCCCCTTGCAGGTCTAGGATGGTAGCCCGCCGCCACGTCTGCGACTGCCGGCACACCGTGCAGCACTTGTTACCGACCTTCCAGTTATTCTTACTTTGAGATTTTTTCTTTGAATAATGTTTCTGTATGTTTTCATATAAACAGTTGAACGTCTTTTGTTGATGGACGAGCGCTAAATAAATTAACGAAGGCGAATGATAGTAGAGTACTTTAGCCTCCAATCTCAATGGACCTTTATCTTTCGCTTCCAGTTGTTCCTTCTTATATTTAGTTAACTCTTCTTTCTTCTTTAACACTTTTATTTTATTTTTGTTTCTGGCTGTCTCCGGAGACTTTTCTTGATCCACGGGATACTTGTTTGTGATAACACAGTCTTGTAATACATTCTCTTTGTTGAACATGAATGTACTAGATAGAAAAATTAAATACTTGTAATAAAAAAATATACTTGATATACGACGCTATAAAGCAAATACGTAGTAACTCGCAAAAGTAATAGTCAAACTTTTTTTTTTCAAATCATAACTTTCATATTTATGAACCTAGTAACTATTTTTGGACATTATATACATATATAATTTTTTCTACATTCCCTTTTAAACGGTTTTAATTGTCAAGTTTGTTTAAAATCATATTTCCTTATTTGTAGGTTACTACGTGTTCGCTTCCTAATGTCGATATATAGCTAGATTTATGTTCTATGATCTCAAGTAATATTAATAGTTAGAAGAATATTTGGTATATTGACTGATTACCTCGTTTGATATGAAACCTTTGTTTTAGAATACTATTGGTCTAGTCTCACATAGTAAAAAAAAACTGTTATACTGTTTTAAATAAAATACATACCCAATAGTAACAGCTAATTTGTACTTGACCATCTCAGAGTTAACACATACGACCTCTTCTGGCTCGTTCTTGTCGTAGAGGGTGACGCCCAGCGACAGGTTGCGGTTGTCGTCGACGTGCAGCTCGAGCGGGCGGCCTCGGAACGTGTGCAGCAGCGTCACCGAGTTAGGGCTCCACTTCTTGTTCAGCGGAGTCACGCCTGCCAAGTGACACTCTGTGGCCTGAAAAATTCATACAATATAAAAAAAACATTGTCACAAATGTTTATAGTTTAAAATGTTTTTCTTAATGCCGCTTAATGTCAAAACCTTCTTGGTCACTTAGGTTACTGGCTAAGTCATTTTCTGGTTTTTTATTATTAAACTCCATATACAAGTTAGTTACCAGTGCTCGTAGCGTGGTGAACTTGGCACCGATACGGCGCAATGCGCTCCAGTGCGCCACCAAGCTGGCGCCGCAGTCGGGCAGCGTGAGGCGCACGCGGCCGCGCCCGGGCAGCTCCGTCACCACGGCGCGCGCCCACGTCGCCCGCACGTCGCTCATGTTGGCGTCGGCCACTTCGTACTTCTCCAGATTCACAACGCACACCATATCTGACAATTTAAATACCGATTAAATTAAATACCGATTAAAAATACATTTTAAGTACAAAATACCGCATGTACAACTAGTTAACATAAGTATTTATTCTGATGTTCCGATGAACATAGACACTTACTAATCCACAGTCCGCGGTCCTCCTTCGACTATATAGAACCATGAACCTGTTCACATATACTGGTAAAATAAATCTTACCTTTCTCAGGTAGATAGATACAGCCAGTTTTGACGTTTATATTATAATGCTGGTCGAGATCGTCGCATAGTTTTTCATATACACTCTGCAGGTGTAACTAAAAAATAAAAATTTATGATTTATCTATATATATACATATATATAAAAATGAATTGCTATCCGTTAGTCTCGGTAAAACTCGAGAACGGCTGAACGGATTTATCTTATCTTGGTCATGGTTCATGGAGGTCTCGGGAAGATTTAAAAGATGAGAAAAATTGGAAAAACTCCCGTGAAAGCCTAAAAATAGCCCTTTTCCATTTCCCATACAGGCGTCTTTTACCGAGAAAAAAATGTTTTTTTTTGTATTTCCTAATAAATTCAAAAATCTGTTTATTTATTGCCTTTAAGCCGAAACAGAGTTCGTGGGGTCAGCTAGTTTAATATAAAAAAAACAATAAATCACTTACCTTCCTCACGTAAAAATGATCCGGGCTTGTTATACTCGTAATGTAAACTTCTTCAACTGTTTTCAGTTTATAATCACTATTATTTATAAACAGCTTCGGTTTCTTGCCGGCGTTTATATTTTTTGGGTACTGAAAATAAGTCAGCTGTTAAAATAAAATTAGCAGAGACATGTGTCATTTTTTTAATACTTATTTTTTATTAGTAATAAAGAACAAAGCGACATCTACCGATGTTATTTTTTTAATTTAGGAGATTTTTATTAATTCATTAATATATCTTTTACCACTAAAATTAAGCTCTAGGCTTGTATTAGAATATGGTTTACGATAATAGTCCATCGGTGAATTCGAACTCTCAACCACGTGATCGAAAATCCATACCCTTAACCATTATGCTATTAGCGATGCAAATATATATGTGACTTGCACATATTGATGTCCTTGTTTTTTTAATGTAAGGGACGAATAACATCAATATTGTTGTGATATATGAAAAAAAGTGGTCATTTGTGGGTATAGTTTACCGGCATCTTGGGCTGGCAGAGGCGCGCCCTGCCCTGGAAGACGAGCGCATGCGCCAGGCTGACGCCGCCCTCGTACGTCGTGACGTCACACTCGAGGCTCACGCTGTTCGCGTTGGAGCGCACGCGGTGGATGTGCAGCACTGTCTGCTTGCTAATAAGAAATATTTAGATAAAATACGGAAATGAGAAATTATTGTTGCTTCTCGATGACCGAGAATGTTTATACACACATGTTTGTTCCTAATAAATCTGTGATTAGACTTCATATAAAAATATACCATCCCTTCGTAGATACTAGTAAAATAAATACTAACGTTTTTCATGAATGTTTGTTTTAAATAAGTCTTTGATCTATTTACATTATTATTAGTATTATAAACGTAATATTATTTAGACAGTTTTGTAATTATTTCTAATTTTCTGATTTCCATTAAAAGAAACTATACAAATGTGTTAAAATAATTTTTACAATTGGTTGAAAGTCCTATAAATGTTTAGTGTTATATATGACAAATAGATGGCGTCATTCAAAAGGGGCTAATCAGCCTGTATTAATCCATATCAGGATTTAGTCTTCCCTAAAGTCCTGCCACGGTTGCGTCCCACCATCCGCGAGTATCTTGTAATTGTGAATAAACATCGTGGACTATATCAGTAGGGTTATGTAAACTGACTTGTCAGTGATGTTCTGTATGAGGAGTGCGTCGTCGCTGCTCCAGGCGCCGGCTCGCGGCTCGCATTTCACCAGCGAGCAGTTGATCGCGAACGGGGACGGGGTCTGCGCACGCGCCGGCGACAATAGACGCAATCTACAACATTATTATTTAATTAAACAAATGATGAAACAGTGTTATTATAAAATGCACTACGTTAAGAATTTCAAAACAAAAGAACAAAACAGCAAAAAAATATAAAGTAGGGCATACGATTTAACTAAAAATAAATGTAACATTAAAAGCTATGTTATTTAGTAAGTTTAGTAAAACCTTGTCTTTATTTACAACTTCTATAAGACAATTTTCGAAATTTAGTAAACTAGCAGTTTGCAGCACTCATAATGGTTACTCAAACATTTCTCCTTTTTTTTTTATTCTAAATTACACTTATTTAAGGAGACGTCTTTAATTATCATTGTGTAACAAGCTGTGATCTTTGCAGACTAACGAAATACATACTTATCTATAGTAACAATTTCAGTACTTCCAAAGTCTATACAGAAGACATGGTACAAGTGTTTGTTTGAGTCCTTTTTATCAACGCTGGTGACGCGGCATCGCTGCCAGAGATTGTCAGTTTTATTGAACACCAAGTATGACTTCCCTGATAACAATAAAATAAAAAAAACTACAGCAACTCAAGACATATCAGTCATTCATATTTGTTCAGTAATTTTTAACAATAAAGTAAAATTTGTATACAAAATATGTATGTGGCAATAGCCTAATGGTTAAGGATACGGAATATCGATCTAGCGTTGGGTTCGAATTCCTCCTATCCGCGAAGCATACTCTAATAAAGCGATTCAAAGCTTACAAGGTATGGTTACTAAAAATATTTAGATTAATAAAGAATCTACCAATATTTTAATATACAAATAATGCAATACCTTCTGCGATAGCGTTAACCGAAGGTTTAGGCAGGGAGACGGCGTTCCGAAACTGTTTGATCAACTCTTCGACCATCGGCATATGATTGACTCTTTGCACGTAGAAATTATGCGGCGTCACGATGTGCGATATATACACTAGCTCTTGACTGCCTGAAATTAATACAAAAACATTTTGTATATACAATATACAACATAATTCTAGGCCTAATAATGATTTTTTGTGTTCCCGTTGAGAACACATTTCTGATTTGGCTCTGTCTACAGTAGATAAGTGTTAGTCTGTGTTACAGTAGACAAGGCCTTCTCTCACTTGTCAATAAAAAAATACTCAAAGTTTAATATCTAGCACAGTGAAGAAATAACTGTAAAACACATCCTCTGAACCTGTTGGGTGTTTGAGATCTCTTTTACCAGTGAAACCAAATATACGGTTACTAGGTATTCCCTTATTAATTACTTAACGACTGAGTGTGGAACTTAGTCAAGTATATGTAGATATAGTGAGGAAAAATTTTGCTTCGAAACTTTTGGGAAAATTTCGTATTATATCGTGCTCTCTCAATTAGCTTCAGTACCCATCTTAGAGAATGACATTATTCATTTTGACATTTGAC
>JAODUI010000032.1:4639523-4652009 GCA_027563995.1 Papilio gigon
AATAGACTATTTTTGAACACGACAACTTTAAGTTTAGTTGTTGATTGTTGTTAATTAACTAATATTTAAAAAGATTCCAACTAAAATTGTACGTAGAGGATAGTTAAGTGGTTGGTTGTGAGCTGTATCTGTCTAATACGTTTTTCAAAATATACTAAATATTGTTTGTTTTGGATAATGTTACTTAATGTTAAAGTTTCTTTTATCCCGAGTTTAATAAGTTAAAAACTTTGATTTTAAAGTAGGGATATGATGTGTTTTCTACAAATTGAATGATATATAAAATATTTATAATTACACATACTTCGAAATACCTTCAAATAATATTGAGAACTTTGATTTAGTTGCCCTAAGCTTCTTTCTCTTGAAATCTTCTTTTCTTCCGTTCTCTCACTATATTTTTGCTATTTTCTTCAAAATACTATTTAACAAATTATGGTATTCGCTCGGTGATTACCTTGCAAGGTTGTTTTTTTTATTTGTAAGTACATCTAAAACTCAGTATCGTGGTAGAGTGCTGAATTAACAATAGCTTTATATGGCAAATAATATTTTTATTAATTATAGAATTTGTATGTATTCAATAAAAATAAATATAAAATTGATTAGATCAATATTCACTTTTTCTATATTTTGTCAGTTATAATTTGTGTTATTGAAATGAAGCTCGTGAATTAGTTTTCTGCACAACATACGTCGCCTAGATATTCAATTACATAAACCTAACGCAAATGTCAAACTATTTCGATGAACCACTCTGATTAATGTAAATTAATAAATCGGTTAAAATCAATATCATTGGAAACTCGATCATAAATAAATGCATGATGCGTGTAAGGACTGTTGAAGGCAGTTTCGCTTGATTAAGTTAGGTATGCCGTAGCCCCGACTGAGGTTATTTAATTCTTAACCTTTGAAATACATAAACCATTTATATATATATATACATAAATATTACACATGTGAGTATATGGATTGCATTATTATTCAAATTGATTTAAAAAAGATGCACGAGAGCTGTCTCTTTGTAGTAATCTCGTGAATATTTTATATTTATTTTTGTTTTCACGTCTTGTTTTACTAAATATCTGAAAAGCGAAAAAGGAACGGATGTATATAAAAAAAAGTATATAAATATTAGATTATAACACGAGGCGCACTTTTCTGATATCAGTGTTGCTTAATTTCCGTTAAAACATGATTTATATTTATACAGTTTCTACAAGTTATAATTAACTGCGTTCAAAATGTGTTGGGCCGTTTGATAAAGCCAGATCTGATAATATATTGTTAAAAACATTTTATCTTGCCTAGGCTATTAGATAGGTGGAGATTTTTATTGTCTAAGGCCAAGACCTACTCCGGGTCGGTGCGTCACCCAGTTAGTTTTTTTAGGCTATTAATATTATCAAAAAATATTATTTAACATTTTATTAAATTATTATATTGCGATTAATTAATTTCACAAACTAGGACATAGGACATAGTTTTAACATTATAGGTATACTCAGTTATGTCGTCAGTGTCTAATTTTTATTAAAAAAATATGAAATGCGGTATGTAGGTTCATAATCATCTTTCTAGTTATAGAAATAGCGGTTAACTCATTAAGTGTTTATATGCACATTAGTTTATATACGGTATCTTAAATGAAAATATTTGAAATGATTTGTGGCATATTTAGCATAAGTTGCAAAATTTTGATGAACTTAATGTGGTGATTATATTAAGAATTTGTTTTTTTGCGATCACTTGACGGTCCAAGATTGCGTGATGTAGCAACCCGCATCGGTCACTGTTTACATGGCATGTATACGCTGTACATACATGTATTTAATTGACTGATCTTTCTTGCTACACTTATGTGTAGTTAGAAAAACTTCTAAGTTGTAACCATAAACCACAAGTAGGATTCTAATTGTAGCTATAGATTGCATAATATACAGCTAACTTGTTCATTTCTGAGTCTGGTGACAAGAAATAAAGCTGTCTAGAATGTCCTGTAATAAAATAACGAATCTCATTTCCTAACATGATTCAGAAAATATTGAGGACTAAAATAACTTTGATATTTTGTACCGATCCCAAGAGTGGGATAAGGATAGGA
Source organism: Papilio gigon (assembly GCA_027563995.1). NCBI lineage: Eukaryota > Metazoa > Arthropoda > Insecta > Lepidoptera > Papilionidae > Papilio > Papilio gigon. The sequence continues at coordinate 4,641,631 of JAODUI010000032.1, forward strand.
AGATTATTAGAATATCTTTTTTAATTTCTATATAATTATATAACAGTGACTATCTTGTTACAAGATTTCCTTTACTTATTGCATCTAAAGCAGCATGTTTTTATACATTTGACGAAATGATTGATGAATCGTCTAACCTTGTGGTGTCCGTATGTGTTGCAAAATTATCTTACTTACAAAAGTTGATTGGTTGAGTTTTCGTTTCCAAATCATTTGGCTTACCAAAAATTATGTCTACTTGTTCATTTAAGTAAGGATATTCAGCAGTGCATCTTAAATGACTTTGGGTACTTGACTTTTACAAACCTTGAGCAGACGATCATGAAACTGTTTTAAAGTAGTGTAATGTTCTTCAGTGTCCTCTCTGAGTTTTAAAAATACTAGATTCATATTGACATCATGAACACAAATATAGAATATAGGTCAGGACCGTATACCTTATGTTTCGAGTTATATCCAGTGTTAATCAAACTTTTCCTTATTATAGGTGGTTTGGAAGAAGGCAGCCGGGTGAAACGGGTGCGAGCGGAGAATTCAGGCGTGCGGGACCCGGCGCAGGCGCTCGACGCTCCAGAGCCCGACCCTATTGTACCCGCGCCGCCGTCTTTCCTCATTCCCTCAGTCAAGGAGTACTTGGAACTCGGCATGGCTATACCTGGTGAGTAACCATTATTCAAACAGCGAATGCAAATAATCCGTAGGTGTGGGAGAAAGTCGTATGTTGATTACGAGGTAAGGTAACTAAGAAAGGTTTGTTCAGTAAGACGATTACTAAAACGTTGGTATTTTTTTTTAACTATAAGTAACAAGTGCCATGCGAAATTATAATTTAATTGAAGTGTATATCATTTTTTATTAATTTATTAGTCATGCGTTATTCTATTCTGGATCTAACAATAATCTCAATTGAAATCAAATATCGTAAGTCCGCGAGCGAAGAATTAAAGGTCGTTCTAATTAAAATGTAAACAAAGTTTGTAAATAATAATGTTAATACAGTCAATATACGTACTGTAATCGAATGTGCAATATTTTATTTAAATATACACTCGCTTTCAATGACTTGTGTAAGACGCTACATGTATTGCAAATTAAAAATCGACGCGGGACTTATGGTTTTTAACGAGAAGAGTCATTAGAAAATGGCAATTAAAATTGTAATACAACACTGTTAATAAATTTTGGTTAACCTAATAATCGAAGAATACAATTATTATAAAAGTTTAATTGCAACAAAAAAAAATGTATAATCAATACATTAAAGCACCAATAGCTTATTTGTTATTTGTACGGACTAGCAATCTGGCGGTCGTTGGTTCCAATCCCGCCTTTCGACTATCGTTGTAAACCATATCCTAATACAAGCTTTTTCAAGCTGACCTGAAATGATTATATTTACTAATAATTTAAAAAAAAATGTCAGGTGTCTGTATTAATAAAAACAAAACCATATTTTGCTAATATATTTGCGTTGCTTAGAACGAAAATCCAATTTTTATGTCAGTCCGCGTTAGTTCCGGGTAATCTCCGAAAGGGCGGGACCGATCGTGACGAGGTTTTTACTGGAAGGTGTCTGATGTGTGTAGTATTATGAGCATTTTTAATTTTTTTTTAATTCTCCAAGTAATCGCTGGTGTAAGATAAGAATGAGTCATGGTCTCGTCATTGTATTTTTATATCTATGATTCGTGACTGAGGAGCGTCTCTTGAGTGACTTAAGTATATATAAGTGAACCTTGATTATTGCATTTAATAGCGTATTCAGTGCGTGAACTAAGAATTTAGACGATTAGTCATTCTGTAGACAGTTCGCAATCACGTCAGATATACGGGAGTCCAAAATGAAGTCATGCGAAAATCCTTTTTATCGCTCGAACTGAACGGTTGTTTAACCATTGCTTAATATTCAGTGACTATTAATATTATGTATGTAATATTATAGTTAAAACTGAACTGAGTAACTTTGTATGAACGACGTAATAAATCAGTTCTCTTTGAATTAATTTCCACCTAAAATACGATAACTTTTACAATATCTCTAAAAGCAGATCGTCTTATACATGAGCTCTTAACTATATCATCAATACTTATTTTACATTACCTAAGCAACCCAACGTTTACGTTACAATGAGCGACATTTGGTACTTTATATAATTAATCCTAATAATGGTTTTTATTCAAAAAAGATCTTACAATGTAAGTTATTAGCTGTCAATGATATGCACTTACATACAGAATAGGACGTGGGTATACTTCAGGCCGCATCTTCAAGGTGAATCCATGGTGTCGTGCTCAGGACGGCCTCGCTCTCTCGGGCTTTGTTTGACTTCTTAATTCTGTTAACAATCGCTAGTTATGACTTCGTTGGTAATCATTGCGCTTGAGGTAACCCGGTCAGAACCGATCGGCCGTTTGAGCAATAACTCACTGGAATAAATATGGCGGAATTAATGTTGAGGCGGAATATTTTTGTCTTATTTTCCATATCAATTGTTTTAAAAATATTTTACAAAATATGCAAGTTTAAATCATACACCTTTTTGATAAAAAGCCATGGTTGGTATTATTAAAGTGCGATCATATTATAGCAAAGAGAAGCTTCAATAATTAACCTCTAAATATACTTATAGGATGTTATTTGTTCAAGAGATATTATAAAACATATTTCCATTTACAACGATAAAGATATGTATTGAAATTTATTTAAACCGTCTCGGTTTTACAAAAAACAAATAGTGTAATCACATCACAGAAAAACATATTTGCACTTCATTTGATGCATATAGCAAAAAGCGGTTAAGAAACTAGCAACTACTTTGTTAGTAATATTCACAATGTCTCTGCAACGTCGCCGCTATGTGGGTCGTGTGTGCAACGTACCAAATATTAACGCCGAATCACATAGAAGAGCAAACACGTCGAGTCTTCAATTCGCAGATGCTTCCATTTAATTTTATGATTTCGACTTTCGTAAGAGAAATTTCACGTTGCAAGGACGATTAGAATTTTGCATGCAACTTATTATCATTCATATTTTTTATTTACTTTAAAACTATGGTTTTTGCACCAAAAAGTCTTAACTATTTTAACAGACGTTTTTCTTCTATTCTATGACTTACTACCAAAAATTTAAATGTACGCGACGTGACTTGGATATCTGATAACCTAAGTGTACGGTGTTTTATGGCCTGACATTATCAATATACAAAGGTCGTGGCGAAGGCGGACGAGTATACATTAGAAAAAAAATTATCTAGACTACTGTGCAGGTTTTGCTTCAATATTTTTGAATAGATACTAAAATCAATTAAAACAAAGATAAAGTCTGAACATTTTTAATAATTTTTATTGTAGTCTTTTAATTTTAACGAGATATTGAAAACAAGCTTTAAAGTTATCAAATAAAAACACTACAACCGGTCGATGAACAGGTTTCTCGGAGTTTCTTCATCCCAACTTATATCAATAAAGGAATAATACGATAAGCACATATCCTAAAACCCGACTGCTAAAATAATGTAAACCCGTTTACTTTAAGCCTGGACGTGAGCATCTTAAGAGCTTACTGGCCTGTTACATTCTTATATTCGAGAACAGTTGAACGTCAGTGAAGCAGTTGTGTGGCGCTTGATTGGACCGGACCGCATTCGACATTGTCCGGGTTTGATCCCCAACATGTACTAATATGCTTTTTGATTTTCGAATTTCATATGTACATTACCCGACGTTCTTACGGTGGAGGAAAACATCGTGATGCAACCTACACATATCCGCGAATAATTTCAAAGATATTTGTGAAGTCGACCAATATATAATAATAGTAAATAGCATAATGGTATTGTGAAACATGTGTGTTGTTGAACAAGGTTACACCTACAATTTGTTTAAAGAAATTAGCACGACAATAATAATTGTTTCCTGTATAAATGTTCTGTGAGTCCATTGACAATGGTAGGGAGGTCGTAAGACAATTGACTGGGCGGAGCGAGTTATGATTGTTTATATAGAACTTTGAATTTCATATCGTAACACATTTAAGCAATCCAAACACTCGAGTTGATATGTAAAGTCAATGAAGCGGTTTCGGCAACGCATGTTAATCCCTTTGCGGTTGACTTAACGCATGTTTCAAACGTCTTATTCCAATGCATTAAATTACTTTAAATCATTTCGTAAGTACAATTACACATTATTTTTTTTAATGAAATAGCTTTACATTATATTTATAAAATGATTAATTAAGTGTCTACTTAAGTTACAAATTGAAATACAAAAGCTAGCCTTAGTTCCACCTGCAATCGATAGTTTAAAATTATTTTATTATTTATAATCGATTAAAACAATTTTAATCTTAAAGCCAACAAATTTATCTGAACTGTAATCTTATTATTAATTAAAGAAACATTTTTATTTGGCGTCGGCGGCAACAAAGATGTTCCGAAACGGTACAAAAACAAGATTCAATTATCATAATTAATCTATTCGTGATATAAACGGAATGGCCTTTTGCGGATCCAGTCCGGCCAGTTTTAAACGAAGATGTATAACATAAAACTACGCATTATTAGGATGTTCACTTCGTTATACTTTAAGCCTTCACAAGTTACACCCTTTTTATTTTATCTCGTGTACCCTTGAGACGGACTTCGTTAAGACACCCATTTATTCATGTGAATATATATTCAGTAAAATCATATGTATTTTTGAAGGGCTTTAGTTGAGTTTATCAAAAATGTTATGAGAAAAAAGCGGTCACTTTGTAATATACACATAACATATCGAAACACGATCGAATAACTGCCTTTTACCTTATTTTCAACAAAAAAAAAATACTTTATACTTTAAGAATTTTTATAATTTGTTATCAACAAATCAAAAAGTAAAGTAATTCAAATAAAAATCAATTTATCGTCTGGATAGAAAATATCAATGACACAAGGTGACAGAAATAAAAAACTGTAATAGAATAAATCGCACTTGGTACTTTTTTAGATATACCTAAATTAATAAAAACGTTCAAATTCAAGTGATCCTCTGACCATACATGTACTCGTCAAAGGGTCAGTAGTAAAACTAAATTTATAGATAATAGAAACAAATTAAAAATATAGTTCTTTATTAAAGAGTAGTCAATATGATTGGAATTTAAATAAATGTTTTTTTTTTGCTTTCACACAAAATGCATATTGACACAATAAGTCGTGTTTTATTATTGACACTATTGACAAATATTGGGCTGAAGTCACAAGTACAGTCAAATTATTATATAAACGTGTCGATGTTGACCTTGTTCGAGTCTGTCCTCGGCGACCTTATGCTTACTTGGCTCGATATTACTTTATTCGTACTTCGTAGATGATATCCAAAATTTTAATTATACTTAATTAAACACATGTTGCCAGTAATATTAATTAGATCGTGATAGTCGGTTCTCGTTTAGTGTTCACTTTTTTTTTTTAGCTCGCGATCGTTTTTTGTCATAACGACGCGAACGATTCTTGTAACATGTTAAGTCGGAGACAGTTCCAACTTTTACTATCGATTTATTAATACAGGTTATTGTTTACTTATTGCCTTAATTGTGTTAGCATTTCTAGAAGGTTTTTTTTTTTTCTATTTCTAAAAGTTGAGTAAAATAAAGTCTATAAGAACCTATGCAGAAGCGAGCGTACCTTTTTCTTAAACGCCGGTATCGCAAATCTTCTAGTATTGCAGGTGTTTATGGGCGTCGATGATCACCCTTCAGATGCGCTTGTTTGCCCACTTCTCTTATATAAAAAAAAAACTGTGACCAAAGATATTACGGTTTCTAGAATGTTAAATAATTTAATAAATTATAATAAATAGCTTTTTCGCATTCTCGTACCCATTGCGTTCATAGATCGTATAATAAATTCTCTCATTGCCAAATGCAGTCATTCATTACTCAAATGACATGAGAGAACGCAAATCAATTACTATTGTGAAACCTGCGCTTTGAGGCATTTAATTAATTTTGAATATACGCAATGCAATGTTTGTTCTTTAAGCTACTTGCGGCTTTTGTTTTTAATTGTTTTAGTATATATTATATCCATTCCTAGTAACTTTGTGTTAGATATTTTAATAGTATTTATTTATAGGTTTACGGTATTCAGTACAATTTCAAATTTAATCAACTAAAGCGTCATATCATCGTGAAATCCTAGTAACAGTATCTTAACAATTGTTTTAGTGAAAATTCCTAAGTTCCCAGTGCCCTTTCCTTGGATTTAAATGAGAATGCTATTTGACATTTTCAAGCAGTAGGTCATTGAAATGTAAGACGGCACTACCGTATTGCAAGATTCGCTTCAGGGAACGTTACAATTATCATTACGTTCGTTACCTGGTTAACTGACCGAACATCTTAATTTGACTAATTGATATGACTGTGGTCACAGCTTGTTTTTTTATTTATTTCGTAGACCATAACATGATAAAATAAAAGTTAAAGTAATTTAAATTTCTAAATTGCTTTAAAAGAAAACACTTGTTAAGTATTTAATTGATATATCTCAGTAATTTATGGCGAGCATTCTTAACTGGCGATGTTAGAGATTTTAATCTTTTTAATAAACGAGTTTATCGTGATTTTTTTTTGTTTACAACAATTTACAAAGTGCTTATTTGTTCTTTAATGTATGTACATATATTTGTGTTGTTAAGCCATCTTTTATCTTCGTCATAAAATCTATTCTTTACACAAGGTAGACGGCTAAGACAATCTTATTTACATTAAAACTATTTAAATACATTTGTAATTTTTTTTTTTCGTAAAGTATAGTTACATTCTTATTAATGTAACTTTTACTAAATGAAACAAGTAATACTTGTATTGAATTAAGAGGATCTCAGATCGTGATCGCGTCAGCTATTTCGATTCGAGTAATCGCTTAGTGCTAGTGAAAGTGGTCGCCGGCGGGTGACTCTCGGTATCACAGATTCGCTGCCGGTACGAGTGAGACTATAGCGCACGCTACGATTGAACATTACCGTGGGATACTACTGCCGAAACATTTACGTAAAAAGTTTCAATATCTTATTTGATTCAGAATTATTAAAAGAAAATATTGTTGTAAAATAAATTGTTCAGATTTCAAAATCTCATTTATTCTTTCTCTGACTAAACAAATGAAAACACCATAGCAATCTCATATTTGACATTCAAATAATAGTAATTATAAAATTACAAAACATCTGGCATAATACAAAAATGGCTTGAAAAAAGAATAAAAAGCAAAGGTCTGACGTCACCGTCACAATTATTTGAATGGTGTATTGGTTGTAAAAAAACTAAGAGTAAAAATACCTTATTTTTTTTTTCAATATAATGATAGTAGAGTAGGTTGACTCAGAATTTTGGTACAATGCATATTATATGGATATTGATGAATTCAAACGGTGGTTTATAACATCAAGTCAGTAACACCTTTTTGTACCAAAAAAAATCCGATACTAATACAAAATACGCAATAATATTTATCACAGTAAATCTTAAAGGTCACTTAAACTGATTGATAGCTTACGATATCTAATTGACATAAAAAGTTCAAGATAAGACAATGGGTGTCCAAATTTAATAGACGCCTCTAAACAAGTGAGTTAAGGAACCTTATAACAATCGAGTTAGCGTTACGTGTGGACTAGCTATTGTTAGAAACTGAAAGGTTATCGATTACGATACAAGTAGTCGCTACAAGAAGTCGAAGTATTGAAATCTGTTACGCTAAGAGTACAGTCTGTATTAACGCCTACGATTATTTAAAGGTCAATAGAAATGTAAAGAAACACGAAATTATCCTCTTTCATTACCCGTTTGTACATTGTTTTAAAAACAAATATTACTGTTTTGTGTTACAACTAAGTTCTGTTAACTTGATTTTAAGTTAAATCATAGTTTTAACTCGACAATAATTTAATCGAACGATTGACTACTTTGGTTGAAACAACAACCTTCCTATAACCTAGTAAAATCAATAAATAAACCGGAACATAATATGTCCTTTAAAATATAATATATATCCGCTATATCCGTTGTATCCATTCTATTTATCACCAATAGTATAATATGACCGAATTCTGTGGCTTTTATAACATTTATGTGTCAATATTCGCTTGTTAGCGAGAACTCAAACTACGTGAAGTTTGGTATCACAGTCACTTTGTTATTATATATTTAGTTTTGTAACTGACAATGAGTTTTCTAATATATTGTACTCTACTGCTATCATTAATTTAACGAAATTTGTATTTTATAAGTCATTTTAGTATAAACCATTATCAAGATTCAAATGTAAACGGAATTAACCGTAAAAATTCGCGAAAATTAAATCACTTGAAAGAATTCTTTCATATAAAAAACATCAACGAGTCGTTTACTATGTGTTTGTAATGTTATAAAATAATTGTATTGATTTATGAGAATGATTTCGTACATTTACAATATGTTTGGTTGTATTTGTTTACAAGTTAAGATGATATCGTATACAATAATAAAATAAATCAGATGTATCTATTTTGTTGAAGGCTAACACCTTAAACTTTGTTTTATTTCACTGCAAAATCGTGAAAGATCAGGTTTTTTGAAATGTTAATTGAAATTTTATACATATGTTAATGCAAAGCAGAATACACTTTTATATAAGATTTAATTATGTTCCGTTTGACGTGGTCATGGCGAAATGTAGATTACTAATGTTATAAAATCCTTAATTTATATTAAGTTCTCTCATGTACTATTAATAGTCGCTTTGAAATTCAATAATGCATATCGATATGTTCAAAAGTAAAATATCTTAGTTACAACTTAAAGATAGGAGTATTGTAAACAAACTATTTTTATGTCTAAGGCATCGTCGGACAATTATGTACGATATTAAAATATATATACATGTTTGTATGAAGGTTACACTTAGTGTCGGAGGTTAAGTTGTTTTGTATGTTCCCCAGAAATTATTTTGAAGAACTTGACATATTTTTTATAGTGTTGTTTTAGTAATCAAATAATGATCTATTGCTAAAGTGACTATTGAGACACAATACTGTCGTTTTTACAAAATCATTCAACTATACGGACTATCTCCACTGAGGGACCCCGAGCTTACCTACCACCTATTATTAGGCGTGACAAGATATAGTCAACTTTTTTTATTAAACTATTTAAAAGTAACGTGAATACTTATAATTATTATATATAATATTTCTAACATTCCAGGTAAACCCGGGACGGATTATCCAATTCTCGGGGCAGTGCCGTACACAAATTTCTACTGCGATGAGCAGCCCTACCCTGGCTTTTTCGCTGACATGGAAACTCGATGTCAAGGTAAAACATGAATAGCATTAATATTCAAAACATGTTTGACCGCATCTCTGTTTGTAAGATTTCAATGCGCTTTATGTTAGCTTTTGTAATTTTAATGAGAGATAAAAACATTTACCTTTAAAGTAATACCGAAAGTGTGCAAGAATTAAAGTGCATATCGTCAATAAGTTTTATTTTTTTTTACTTTATAGACTTAATAAATGATACCTTCCTAATGAATCATCGTTTAGCTGTTGAGTGTATCATGTTTGGATAGATAAATCAAGTGAATCATTACGTCAGGACAAAATAGATCCTTGTATTATGTGTAATGGTCGACGATTGTTCGAAATACGACCATAATTCACGATCATTTTTATTTCTTCTTCTCATTAACTTTAACTGCCTCAAATTCATTTCAAAAATACTCATATGTCCACGCAATTGCCTTAAAAAGGATACATACTAGTACATAGTTTCCGAATGTATATACAATACGAAATGTATAAATGAATTCAAAGTTTCAATAAAGTTAGTTCAACTAGATATTACTCACGATGTCTAGCAATAATAGTAAAGTTTCCAAATTACATAATCGTAATTTTTCATTGCAAAAATAATTTTATGAAATTCTATTGTTATCTCTATTATTTCAAAGGTAATGAAAGCGATGGAAATATGTTTGTGTGGAAAGAGCACCTAAGATAATGCTGATATGACGTTGGAAGTCAGTTCATACGCTGCCAGTAAAACTCACGGAACCTCCTTGACATTAAACAATCACACCGACAATCGTATATTTATTATATACTAGCTGACCCCGCGAACTCTGTTTCGCCTTAAAGGCAATAAATAAATAGATTTTTGAATTTATTAGGAATTACAAGAAAAAAAGATTTTCTCCTCGGAAAAATAACGCTTATATGGGAAATGGAAAAGGGTTATTTTTAAGGCTTTATCGGGAGTTTTTCTGATTGTTCTCACCTTTTAAACCTTCCCTAGACCTCCACAAACATTCCAAGACCAAGATAAGATAAATCCGTTCAGCCGTTCT
>JAODUI010000032.1:4652109-4681703 GCA_027563995.1 Papilio gigon
GACCAAGATAAGATAAATCCATTCAGCCGTTCTCGAGTTTTAGCGAGACTAACGAACAGCAATTCATTTTTATATATATAGAAGATTGCATTAACTAACGATGTCGAAACACTCACATGTTGCGGAATTATTATCAAAATAAACGAAATCTGGATGTGCAAGAGAATAACATGTTTTTAAATTCGCAACGTCTTAAATTCTAATTACTTTTAATGTAACTCCACAGTATGCGGTTCTCCGCCATATATTTATATACATCACTATATATAAATTCATTATTTGTATACTGGGTATGGAAAATTCTTTTAATCAAGTAAATAAAATTTCAGAAAAACATAATTTGCACGTATCAATAAATTCAAAGGCAACATAAATTGTGCACGTTCTAGATTTCCGCTCAATTTGAAAAAGGAATTTTAATTTATTACACCAATAGATTTTAAATTAATATTGATAGTTGATTGACTGCATATTCATCATGTTCGATGGGCATGTGGCCATCAAATATAATGAATACATGCATATTGTTAAATGACAGCATATATAATGGGAGCGCTATGTAGCGATGCCCTTTGACGAATGTAATACATCACGAGAACATCGTTCAATACAAACGTTTTGGACCTCAAAAGTCTGAAGAACTTATCACTTAGGCGATATAAAATTATTAATGTGAGAGAAAGTTACGATTTAATAAATTAGATTTCGAAAATTAACATTGATATAACCCCTATACACTTGTGTTTTACCTAAACAGTCTCACTGTACAGTTACACACAATTCTCACTGTACACTGTACATTTTAACTGAAAGTATTTTTTTTACCAAAACACTTAAATTTAATTGTATGATATGTTTTAAACTGCACAGTTGTAACTAAAATTGTGGTGTTAAACTATTAAGAGTGAAGCTAAAAATAAGATATTGATTTCAAAAATTACTAGTGCGATATTATTTTTGACCTTGAGTAATGATAATGCTCATAATTTGGCCTTCCACTGATCTAAGGTTAACTAATTATAAGAAATACTGACCCGGAAGATCATTAGTTGAAAAAAAAATATCGACCATTCGTGAGATCCTGATCTTTTCAACCAGTTACGAAATCGATCTTCTTTATTCTTTTATGAATAATTAGTATAAATATTTGGTAAGTTTTTGTTAAGTCGACTGTAGTATCGTGACCAGGAAGTAAGACGCCGAATCAGCCATTATTTCTATTGAAAGGACTACAATTAACTTATTGTCACATTGTGTTGTCTTTTACCGAAAATATTAATCGTCTGAATCAAACATAACGAATATTTATAAAAACAATTTGTTTTTTTTTTAAATTTAAATGCCGAATGTTTCATCATAAGTCTATAAAACGAAGTATTTTAACAAAGAAACGTTACATTTCGTAATTTACCGTCCGCTTGTTAATTACATGTAACTTTTTATAATCACGATTGTTATGAAGTAATAACATTTTTTATCGATTTATAATAAACACAGATTATAGATAAAATAAGCGAGTAATAAACGAAACGCTGCTAACACTTTTTTTTTAATTAAAAAATAACTGGCACACTTCGGATTACACAAAATATTAATGATAAATCATTCTTTTGTTTTAGTTCTTTTGAATAAATACATCGCTTCCCACGGTTGAATGGTTCAAACAAATCTTTTACAGTTTTCTTTCGTTGTTGCGGTTTTAAATACGCGTATAGAAATTGTCAACACTGCAAATTCTATCCAACTTACTAGATATTATAAAAACGATATTTTAGATGGATGTATAAATGTATTTTTGTAAGTAGGCAAATCTAAAACTGCGTAACGAATCTAGAAGAAATTTGGTACATATTAGATTAACGTCTGTAATGGCACTTTGGTTTCTTACTATTTTTTTAAATAACACACTTGGACAAAGTCTCTGCAAAAGCTAGTATATTAAACTTCATGTATTATGTGATTAGCGTTATTAATAACTACGAACAATTTGTTTCCAGCGTGGCACTACTGTGATATCGACGGTCGTCAGGCGTCCTTCCTCTGTCCCAACGGCACAGTATTCTCGCAGGGCGTCGCCTCCTGCGACTGGTGGTTCAATGTCCGCTGCGCGCTCTCTCCAGCCCTGTATCCACTCAACGCGAGGCTGTACAGAAGAAAGAGGAAACAGTCCCGTCCCAAACCACATAGAATAATCGATAAGAAATTAGTCGATGAGATCTTCTTGTAATTATGTGTAGATTTTAAGTTGATTAATTTTAAAAATTGTTTTATGTATAATACTTAAAACGAAGGAGATAACGTATCTAATTATTTCACGTGATAAAAAGTCATGTTGTTTACAGATGTTACTTTGTTAAACACTATATCTAGCAATAGACATTTATGAATCTTTGTGTGTGTATTAAATATTCACTGTCGCGTATTTTGAACGTTGTCCTTCTTATATAAATTATTCTAAAACTGAATAGTAACATTTATTTTCTTTTGTCATCTTTCATGTAGCCAATTACGTTTATTAAGAACTCTTTCGTTCGTGAGTTCGTACTCATTGCAATGCTACGTCGAGGATATTTTTTGTCACTACGTCAGCGACAAAATATATATTAAAGTATAAGATATGTTTTGTTATATATATAGTGAGGTGTGTAATATAGTAAAACCATTTTGTTTAGTGACTACAGTATAAACAATGTGATACAAACGTCTTTATATCAATAATATACTGATAAGCACATCACTTATAGTAGATTTAAGTTTAGCTTACTTAATGTTAGATTTAATGAAAAAAATGAGTGCAGTATTTAACGACAATTATGAATTATTCAACACATTACCGATTCATTAAAGACTCATATGTTTATGGAAATTGAAATGAAATATTTTTTTTACAAATTACAAATACCTAGCGTTCTTATAAATTAAACAATGATAATATCTGTAAACAAACACTAAGGTATTTTAAATTACTGATAACATATGTTAAAATTAAAATGTCACCATCATCATCATCATCACACCTGGACTGCCCACTGTTCGAAATAAAAACATGACAAGAATGAATTCCAAGTCAATTATTCTATTAAGAAGATAATAAATCACTAAGCTAAGATATTGGTTAGTGTTACATAGTATTAAATAAAACTAATAGTCGTACTTAAGTGTTTTTGTTTGCGGAAAAAAAAACCTATTCCTATAAAAATTCTGGTAAAAACCCTTTCATGAATTCATTCCCTTTTTATTATGATGCCAACTTAAATTACACTTTTACAAGAGAAAATAAGAGTATCCGAGAAACTAAATTCACAGTTACTGGACAGGCGGTCACTAAAATATTCGGAATTTACTTTTTTACCATCCAATCTATTTCTAGACATGATTTATATTACTCTATATTAAAACGCCTGATTAAATTTTACAATAAAAAGTCGTTTAAACATATTTGCTAATTTTTTAAAATATTTTAGACGCCCTCTAGCGCCCAAATTGAGCAACTTTGGATACAGTTACATTTGAATTAACAAATATATCCAGCCAAGGAATACAGCCATAGTATAAAGTTAATTAAGTCATTTCAGGATACCGGGATATTAAAGAAGAAAACAAATAATCAAATTTTTAATGCAACCACGTGGTTACATCGCCAATTATAAAATAGCTATAAACAAACAATGTAAGTACGTGTCAAATTCATGTTCTCAACAACCGCGACAATGGCTATTTGTTTACTGTATGGTAATTATGAGAAAAGACTATCCACATTGTTGTTTTTTATATCCTTTTGTATGGTGAGTATGGCGCAATATATTTTGAGGTTTAGTACATCCAAAATTTAATATTAAGAACCATCATCATCAGACCTTGTTATTATAACCATGATGTTTAAATATAATGTACAAATGGTACAATGAAAGTAAGCGATCTATATTTCGAGCTGCTGTGTCCAGAATCCACGTTGCCATGATCACCAACTATCGTTCGAAGTCGACTCTCGAAGAAATATGTATAAAAGTCATAACGCCAAAGAAAGAATGTTATATTTTTTTTTTATAAATAATTGTAATCATCCTGAGACTCGAAATTTTGAAAAACAATATGACTACAAAGAAATGATTGCTATGAATTTGAGGTATTCTTTTAGTCATAGCTACAAGACGAGTGTTTTTTTTTTAATTATAATGCAGACTGCTCGTCGGAATATACAAGGTCTGATTTGGAACGTAGCCGGCTGTATGCAGTCCACAATTCGTTTGCACCGCGAAGCGCGCCGCACGTACGCGCGAGTTCAACGCAATCTATTAAGTGATTTACGTAAATATTTTGCGTGTTACAAATATTTTGGATTTAATTAAAATCAAAATATGGAGTACATGTTTTGGCCTCGGATGTTTATATTGTGTGGTAAGTATATGCAAATTATTTTAAACGTATTTGCATTTTTTTTTATTTTTAAATATTAACTTTTATGTTGCCAATACGGTAACTATTGAGGTCGATGTCTCAATAGAGGTTTTATTACAATTTTCTATTCTTAAACTTTTAGTCTTTATGATACTGGTAATTAACAAGGATTCTGTATATTTTTTATAAATTCGTTAAAACTTAGTCTTTTAGTCATCAATATAAAATGATTATAATTTTCAACAATTGCCATAAGAAACGTCAAAAAGATTTTAAAATCTTCTCAATGCAGCCAGTTGTTTTTTTTTAATGGTAAACAGTGACTCAATGCTATTGCCCTGCTCAGCCAGCCAGCGACAAATGAATAAATACGTGTAATAGGTACTTGTATGCACACAACAATAATTACCATGGTTCGGACTTTTAACGTTGCCTTGAAAGCGTTTTCTTTTTTCGTGTTAATCGCTTTTGTGAATAACAGAACATTCTTTATACTCCTGGGTTACTTGTTGCATTTTAGTTAAATATAACGTAATTAATGTTTTTTTTTTAAATAAGGACTTAGAGGAACTTTGGTACCTATGTTTTATTTAACATTGAGAACTAAGTTACGTCTTAGGATCTCTATTACACCGTTACAAATCAATTTTGCAAATGTACCATTCAAAATACGAACATAAGCTAGTTACGTAACTTAAAACGTAAATATATAACGTGGCGTAAATGTACGTTACAAACGGTGTCAGAAATCATTGTTACGTGCGGTCTCACACTTGAACTTGTCCTCGCGATAAACTAACAATTTTTATCACGTTTTACCTTTAGGCTGTCAAACTTCATTATTAAAGAATATAACTTTTGACGCCATATCAAATATATTATAATACCTAGTATTCCAAAAAGGTTATCGTGGTATGGACGTGTTATGAGAAGAGATGATGAGCACATAAACAAAAAAGTTGAATGTGGATTGTTATAAAGGTAGAGAAATATTGAAGAACAGACGAACGGACACGATAAGCGTGAAAGAGAGTATGCATAAGAAATGAGTTCAGATATGACGGCTCACAGAGATGTATGAGAAAGTAGTACTTATTGTTTCGACACTCCATAGAGAAAGAAGCAGGATGATGATGATGACGATGACTTATTATGTTCCAAATTCGAAATCGGTATGTAATTTTTATTACGTCCAAAATAAGTTATAAATTTAAGTATGTCTAGAATACTATTCAATATTTTCCTTAGTACTGTTTAAATATGTAACAGGAAGTAATAGCGAATAGCGAAATTTTCCAAATCAAAACTTTACGTAAACTTCAATGGCCAATAAATTAGCTAATTACGTATAATTCGTGTTTAATCCGGTGCAAGGAGTGAATCGAATGAACATAGATTTACGTTCATACGCGTTATGATGTAATTACGGATTGTAGCGTAACTATATGATAATGTAGATAAGTGAAGTGCAATCAGGGGCATAACAACAACAATAAATTTTGTTAACTAACTTTGTTACTATTAATAACCATCCGACCGTACGTAGCACGTTCCTATGCTAGCTATGGAGTATACAAACACGGTCAAAAAAACAACATACAGATTTTGTACTCGACAACCTCTTTTCCAGTGGATGTCAAGGTATCTGTTACTAAACTGAGAGTGCCTTGTTCTTGTATTAACGTGTCAAATCTTGTCACAATTTCATGTCAGGGTGATAAAAAGTTGACATCTAAACCTACATTTTATAAAATCACAACACAGGTAAATTCTACTACGGTAATTCAAAATAGTTTTTATACCGTTCATTCATCTATCGTCTGAATGATCAATAACTTTTCGTTCAGAATAAATGATTAGATACCACATCTAACGTTAATTGATCCTTGACACGTACGAAGGCGTTGTTAGCTTCCAAGCAAAAAATGATTTGAATATATAGTATCCGTTTGAGAATACGGTTGCTGTCTTGACTACACGTTTTTAAAACGAGAACATCACATTCTGATACAACTTTAACAAATTCGATGTTGAAGCGTTTACGGGATAAAAATTTTGTAGTATGGCTGCACTGAATGATTATTTTACCAAAACCTTTACCTAATTATTTTTGCACGTAACAAGCAAAGCCAATAGACGTAATCGTTGGGTTACGCGTGACATAGACTCAAAATTATAAAGTCGGAACATAATGTTCGCGGAAGCGTCGCTTTCTCCTCGCGGGTCCACGACCCTGTCGACCTTCGAGGTGACCGACGCTTTGAAGCCAATTGTGATTGAAAACGAGTTCGAATCTGACCCTAGGGAAAATTGATTGGAAATTTTTTACTTATGTAATTTTATGTAATAAGGAATACAAGTAGAGTTGGTAAAAGTCTAAAAAAATAGTTTAATTAATTGATCTTAGATTAGAATCTTCAATGTCCTTGTGATTATAATTCTAAGAGAACAATTTGTTGAAAACTTCATCTAAATTGTTGATCTTAAGTCGATACACACAGACGTAGCGTGGAGCACTTTCTTTTACAATGAAACTATTATTACTATTTTTAGAAATGATCTAGGAAGAATATAAATCAAGATGGTATCCGTTAGTTGATGTTCTTTACAATTAATTCTCGATTTGCGTCTAGCGTCAGCAGCGTGTCGCAAACTTGCAGTATTATCTATGTTTCGGTTCGCGGCAAATGATCGCTTCGCGCATGTCAGCTAGTTTCCGTGTTTCATTCTCGTGTTAATCGTTACGACTGACGTAAGGGTCGTAAACAGAGCTTGAATGACGTCAGAGTTTCTGTACTGGATAAGTGAATCGATTTCTTATTCAATGTGTATTGCTTGGCCAGAGATAGTTGACCATACAAGAATTACAAGCTAGCTAATTGATCTTTTTTATTTTTATTTTCAAGAAAAAAATTGAATACCAAAAAATGTTAAGACGGTGTTTGCTCCAAGCGACTTAATTTTGTAGAAAGTACTAAAATATACAAATGTAGTTTATGCAGAACAGTTTCTCTTTCGATAGAAAGAATGTGTAAGTGGCCAGTTATGTTGATCAAATAAGATTGTATTTTGCCAGGAAATATTTCATACCTTGTTATTTATTACTTAGCAGTTAGAAGGGACAGTTAGATTTAGTAAACCGTGTGTTGTAGGCGCTAAAGTTGCATTGCACTGAGTTACAACACATGGCTGCCCAGTTCATTATTATTTACATAGATTAAAGTCCACCGAGTGACTTTTTTAGAACACGTTACAAGGATCTTGTGGAAGGTTCGCGATTCGGTAACGTTTTCAATTTGGAAGCACGTTTTGCCCTATCGAGTGGAAATGATTGAGCAAAAAAACATCTAACGCCAAAGGAATGTCTATTTAATATTAATAGCGTAACAATTTCTAAAACGGCTGTGGAAATATTAGTCACCATATAACATTAAGGTCAGCTGATAAAAATTATAAAGCCGATGACAAATGAAGGTGGCAATAAATAACAATAAAAAAGGAACAACCGTTTAATAACAGTATCAAAGTAAAAGTGGGACGTTAATTTTTATTAGCATCATATTTTTTTAACACGTCAATATTATAAATACCTAGCTTTACTCCAAAACAGAGTCAACACTTGAGCGAGCGTACCTCACTCTCAAAGGCCGGCAAGACATCTGTAATGCCTCTAACATTGCAGGTGTCTATGGGCGTCGATGATCACTTTTGTCATCCAGGAGTTCGTTTGCCCCCGTCTCGTATAAAAAAAAACAAATGCCAAGTTAATAATCATGTTCACTGTAATAACACTGTAATTAATTGACGTTGGCTATTTATAGATACGTAAGAACTTGGCAACTTAGAACTGCCATATGTTAGCAAGGACATAGGACGTTAGTTAACGCAACTCTACATGTAATATCCTATTAGTACTACGATGTAGTAACTACGTAATACAGTCGCATTAGTATAATCATCATCATCCGCCCACTGTTGGATATAGGACTTTCCCAATACCTTCCACAGTATGCGGTCCTCCCTTCGCATCCATCCACTTCCCGCTGTCGGCACACGTCGGTCCACCTGTATAGAGGACGCCTCACACTCTTGGTTCCCAACCGTGGCCTCCATTCCAACAATTTCCTACCCCACCCGGCATAAGTATAATGTAGTTAAAATAATATTACAAAACAAGTTTTCATTTTAAACCACAATTGAAAGGTAGGTCATTTTTTATTAAGGAACTAACCGTTCACCTTATTTACGTATTATTTCAAGATCATTTATATTATGCTTGGTTAAAATATTAACAACACAAATAAATTATTATTTTCATACATTAAAATTCAATTACGTAAAAGACAAATTAAATGTAGACGTTAAATGTAAAAGTTCGTACTAAAAATTTGAAGGATTGGAACAAGTTGCCGGCATCAGTCGGATCCTTTAATAGTAGAGTGATTAGATATTTACTAAGCTAGTGCAAATCATCTTTCGACTTCATCATCACTTAATATTAAGTGGGATAGAGATCAAGCACTAGCTAAATCATTAAAAAAAAGAAAGAAGTCCTTAATAAATCTAATATACGTGATCGTTAATTAGTATAAGTTTCTTTACGTTTAAACATAATTAGACATGCACGATAGTGTTAATTAACTTAAATCAGCGTAATGTATGTAAATATCCTCGTGTGGTGAGCCGCAACTGTTGGAACCAACTCTCACCGACAGGTGGACTATCGTATTGCAACGGACAAAGTGAAATGAGAATCTATAATTATTGCACGCTCTTCTGTTTCGCTAATGTTGTCATTACAAAAAAAACTTGTTTTTTTTAAGGATAAAAACAATTTTGCTTCGTACCTTTTGTTCTTAGGAAGTAAAATTGATGTTAAAACAGAAATTATGCTATTGATGAATCAGTCATGTATGATATTGCGGATGTCTATCGGCGTAGATGTTCTCGTGATACCATCGCTCGTGTGTACACTTTTCTTATAAAAAAAAACAACTTAATTAAATGTAAATAACATGAAATATAATGCTACGCTGTTAAATGAAATAGATAAAAAAATAATGGAATGTTTTTGTCCAAAAAGGTTTGATATTTATATAATTTAGTTACGCAATTAATAAAATAACTCAGATGTAAGTATGCGCGTTAACACTAGTATTTGTGTTTATTCGTGAAGTCCATACGATTGGTATTCGCCGACTCCGAAAGTAAAAGTAACGTAATATCCTTGTGAGATACCTTATTTGCACAGATTGGTAAGTAGGCCTCGTATCGAATTTTACGCTTTTGGTATATTAAAATTTTTAACTTTTCAAATAATAAAACATAGGCTAAGTTAGTGATATTCTGATAAACATCTTTTGATCGTAATCAAAATAGAACCGTGTCTGTGTCAGTATATGTAATTATTATTTTTTAATTGAACTTTATTTTATATCTAATTAACTATACTTTAAAGCCCCAATAGCCTAATTATTAAGGGTAGGGATTACCCGACTAGAAGTCGTGAGTTCGGTTCCACCATTCGACTATTACCGTGGACCGTATCTTAACACAGGCTTGTTTGAGCGTACCCGGAATGTTTACAAGAAATATTAGTAAATTAACAAAAGTGTACTAATATTTTATATTAAAGAACCTAGATCTTTTACTTACATTAATGAAAGTAATTCGCTATTCAAAAATATTTTTGACTTCACGAAATAATAGAAGTTAATTTAGAACTGTCAGTGAGAACAAGGCGAGTAAAATTATCTTTCCGATAATAGCATAAACATTGGCTTTGAATAATGTGGGAACAATTGTATAATGGCTGGATTTAGTGTCAAGAACTATGTGCTTGAAGCTGTAGGTACCGATTGCTTGGAGTATTCCGCGCATGGCGGCCGTTGAAATAACATAAACTTTGTAATACATTATAGTCATTTTTACAGACAGACAAGGTTAAGGTTTAAAATATAATTTTTAGAGAAAGTTCGAGTACTTATTGCATTATGATACAAAAATTTGTTATAATAGTAAATAGATTTCAATATTCAGTGTTAATTTGTTGAAGTCTATAGTAAACCAGAACAACAGTGCAACAGCTGCAAGCTGACAATGATTAAGAGTTTACTTTCTCTTGGTCGTTGTGCAAGTTACCGACACAGAGTGGACGTGCATTGGACCAGGAGGTCTACGTCTAATATATAGGCATAGTATTAAGTAAATTTAACACTTACTACAATGTTAAGAATAAATTACCGGACCATCCGAAGCAGGAAGGAGTCTAGCCTCTCTCCTAGCTCAAGCTCAAGCCTAACTCGAGCCTTGTCTCGGGATGTAGGAACGTTCCAAGTGTTGAAAGAGGCCATTGTTTCTTAGTTAGCTTTTATATTTATGCGAATTGATGATTATAACATTGGTCAAACAATCTTCTAGAAGTAAACAGATGTAAAGATTACTAGCGTTTACAGACCAAGGTCATAAATTATAACGTAAATTTTTAATTGATCAAGACTTATACTGTGACAGGTATAAGAGAAGGCCTATGTAAAGCAGTAAGGTAGAACTGGCTGGTTATGATGTTAATGACACTTAGACATTTAGACAAAAAAGTATTCGATGAACTGATGTCAGCGTAACGGTAACGTGCATTCCAATTTCATAACATTATCTTATGTAAGTAACAAGTATTAAGTAGAAACAAAAACTTGCAACACCGTTCTGCATAAAACTAGTTTTAACACTGCAACGAGATGAACCTGATTTAATTTTGTATGCAATTATATATTTTTTAATAAGTAAATAAATAACATATTAATTTATATTAATTATAATTGATATAAATTAACAGTTATTGTTATTAAAAGTTATGTAACTAAAGAGGATAGGTTTTAATCTCACCTTGATATTTATCGCGTATTTTACGTTCTCTTGACATATTATAATGACCGGTTGTAGTTCATTAAAGAAAGTGTTTCAATATATAAGCGATATTTGTAACTTATAAATATATTGTGTAAATACAGATATAATTTAGTATTAAGTAGTTTTTTTTTATTTCATTTGAAAATGATCTTTATTTTAGTAAACTGAAATCCAAAAGTCTAAATTTAAGATTTGATACGATTTGAATATATTAAACACGTTGACACATTTATATGATGGACGCGGTTTTGGGAAATTTTGCGAGATTGACACAAAGTTGCACAGTTCAAGACACGTTGAACACAACATTATACTATTTGATATTCAAGTTATGTTTGAACATTTAAAAAAAAATGATCGACAAATCCACTTAGAGACATTATCCAATTTGAAAATTAAATTTAAATTGCTTGAAACAAAGAGCCATTGAGGTGATTGCAATAAGCGATTTGCATTGGTCGAATCTTGCACTGTAGATCTGATAACGTGAGCAGGAATGCGCAGCGGTGATAGTGACAACTGGACCGCCAGTTGTGTTGCAAGCGGAGTCGAGCTTGTCGACAGCTCGCCGCCGACCGCCTAGCACTTTGTCTCGTTCTTTAATCATGACTATCAATACCGCACAGAATAAAATCACCGTCTAAAGACACAGTTTTGAACCATTTCTCAGAACTATATTGGTCTTAGTAAGTGGCATCAATCTAACTATCCATAATCCGTCTTTTCAAACGTCAATCACTTCTTGAATAGTGTCATTTTTTAAGCAATCTTCTTATGTCTTCTTAGGCTTCCACTGATCACGATGAGACGGCGCATAGTCCTAAGTTGCCGTAGCACTTGAAAGGGGGCGGAAGTTCTGTGGGTGTTTTAGCGGTTACCACGTATAACCGTGCTTCCCTCGGCAGTAGGGAATTATTAAAAAGGACTTATTCTTACCTATGTATCTCGCCATATTTTTGTTTTTCACTTCACGTTACTCCACTGTCTTTATAACGTGCGGATACGTGCCCCGTTCTCTCCTGCCTATAGGACGCTAGGAGAGGAGATATAGTGTTAAAAGGGGAACTTTTCTCAATTTCTATATTAAAAATAAAATTTGCTTAATTTATTTAAGTAGTATACACCAAACATATTTGAGAATTACAATTTTTTTACGCTCTAACGCTTCGATGATAGATCATTTGTGTATCGTCAAAACTAACCTAGATCATATCGAAAGTTCCATTGCAACACGTTTATAATTAGCGCGTAGATATATTTACTACTGGCCTGCTATTAAAGCATTTGGAAAAGAATACGTCAGTTTCATCATGTCTTGCAACAATGAGTATAGAGCAATCTGAGAAAGAAATTGTAACTATTTGCCATTGACAGCACTAATTTAGAATGTTACGATGTGTTTTTAAATACAAGATTAAATTACTTATGTGGCGCAAGCGAAACATTGTTTTTATTCGACTGGCAACGGAGTAATGTTTTTACGAGTACCCACAGAGACATTGGATCATATTTTCTATAGAAACGGAATATGACTACTTTGGTAGGAAACCTTAGTTTATACTGTTTGAAAAGCATACAACACTTATGCTTCTCTCAAGAGTGTTATTAAAACCTTGACACAGTTATACGAGCGATTGCGGGGAGTGTAGGAAATTATGTTTGTAATTTGATTGCGCAAAGATGATACGGATTTTTCTACAATGTATTTTATTGTAGTTGTATGTTTGTATTAGTAATCTATTTTAAACTATATTATACTGACTATACTGCACTATTATATAAATCACGCAACATAACCATCAGCAAGAGAAATCATGTCACTGAATTTGTCAGGAATCCAAGAACGTCATATGCCTAGCTCATCTGTTTTTTTATAATCAGAGTCAAAGAGCAACCGTATCCATATCCTTTCTAGAATATATTTCTAATAAGACGACAGTAGTATAATTTCATATTAGTAATTACATATTTTAATTCAATACGGACGAACTTTCAAGAACCAAAGGACATTAATGTCGAGTTCTTAAAATTATGGGGCTGAAGGTGATATGATATTTACTACAGTCATGTATAATTAACGCACGTGAGAGGTTAAATTTAATAAGATTCTTTTTAAAGTGCATTTAAGAAAGTCAAGGGAAATTCTCAAGACTACGATACCACACACGGCTGCAATTCTTTATACATTGTTTCTTTGATTACAATTCAGTTGGCACAGACAAGTGACATTACGTATGCATTGTACTAACTTCTATTTAAATCTATCTCACTTGTACGCAAATTTAAGCGAAATGTAATAAAATGTAAATTAATACCGAAATCTTTTCTACAATCTAATCACAACAATGAGAGAAATTTTGAATAACATTACAATTTTTTTGGCGAAAATGTAATATTTCCTACTACCATATTTGTATGTGAAACTAATTTCAAAAATGGAATTAACAAACTGTAATCTGGAAATACATCAGTGTTACAACTCTACTATCATAATTTTAAATTTTTAAACGCCAGAGTACAAAATCACGTACCTACACCTACACCTCACGACTCCTCAGGCCGGTTGCACTGTGCGCCGTGCGACCGGATCTTTAAAACCAAGTTCGCATTTGCGAGTCACATGAGATCCCACTCCCGGAGATAGCAAGGTTCGCCATTGACGGACACGGCACGGAGGACATAATCATAATTTATTAATACTGAAATTACCATGTGGTATAATGTAAATTTAATTGTCATGTTCTCTTTTATTATCAGTAACTCACAGTCTTGAACATTATGGAAATTAACTAGCATTTCTCCGACGTAGAAATTGGTTTAAAAAGGTAATATATTTCGTGAAGAGATCTTAACTCTCATGAACATGCTAATCAAGTGAGATTAGCAGTAAGTTAAGTCTGACCCGCTCCATAAAACCGCATTTAGGAGATCGTAAAAATGTTCAATTTACAACTTTATTTTGTCACGTATGTGAAATAAGAAAATTAATGTTTGTTGCATTAAATGTTACATCAAGAGACAGTTATTTATACATAAACAGTGTGTTGTAATTATGTTTACATTTAGATCGTAGTGTTCGCTTATCAAACCAGAAAATAACGTATAAACATTTTAAATAGAGTGCCTCAGTGCATTACGCTTTTAATCAAGCGTATAAGCAATTAATAAATTTAATAAATTTTCTAATTATAAAAAAGAGACTTTTAAGAGCTTACTCAATTTTTATTCAAACCATATATTCGTTCCAATATAAATTTTTTGTATTAAAATAAACTCACCAAGTGAGTCGGAGTCATTAAAGTACTAACACTATTATCATTTTGGCGATAACAGTAAGCTAATTCTAAACCTTTACTCGTTTTTTTTATGCTTTTGTCCACTTGAATATAGATTGAACGTGACCGATCACAGAAACTCATTGATCGGTAAACACGGGGCGTTATGCAACGTGTGGCGTCAACGCGCCATGTGCCCGTGAATCACTTTCACTATAAAACACACGCTTTCTATGATTTCGGCCAAAGCCAAGCGACAGAGAGCGTGATGCGTGACCCACGATATCTATGTTATCAAGTTCATCCATTAGTGATTACCGCACGACGTGTGTTATTGTGTTTACGGCATATTATGATTTACTAAATAAAGGGCAGAATCATTTCTCTTACTTCTGAAAAAAGGTTGATAGAGAGCAAGTTGCTCTCGATCAACGATTTAACTATAAAATAACCTACAGGCCATTTACGTAAACAAGTAATCAATAATTACTCACCTTTATCATCATCATCATCGGCCTCAGGTAAAAGTGAAATTATCAGATTATTGATTGACATTTTTATCTAGAGTTTATCTCTAACTTTAAAGTTCTTTAAGTAAAAAAATAATTCGTAATAAAAAAATAAAAAAACGAGCAGACAGGAATATAAAATGGACGTTTCTTACACACTTAAAATGATTACAGTGAAAGTGATTTCTTTAATGTTTTTTTTTGTTATCAGGATGTAACGTTTCCGTTATTAAAAGCGGATGCCGAAGCTCGTTTTTAATGCTACCAGTTAAGAACTTTGCGGTAGATTAAGACAAAGTTTCCTAAGATTTCACATCCGTCGATCGATTTGATAACTTGTACTTATATCTGTATGAAACTTTTAAATGAGAGTCTCCCACAGGTGAGAAAGTCACCTTCAGTTTGATCAATATCTAGAAAGTTTTTTAATAGTTATATGCGCATCACATTATAATTGCCTGTATCTTTTTATAGGCATTAGAATAACATTATATCACCATCTTTTCTATGAAAAACCACGGAAACTGTTAACTCCAACACAAATACATAAATACATATTAATAGCAAATATTAAATCCAGTTTTGTTATGTCAGTACAAGACCCAGAATTATGATTATGACACAAATAATAAGAATCTTGGTAACAGTTTTTCAAACTCGGTTATCATAATTTCGAAATAAAAGGCAACGATTTTAATAAAATTAAGGTTGAAACCGTTTTGTGACATTGTAAATTGATACCATCAGAAAGTTTTCTTTTTATAGGAAAAGGGGCAAGAGATCGCCTAAATCTATTTGCTCCGACGCCCATGGACATCAGCAAACCAGAGGAATCGCTGAAGTTAATACTGTTTTAGACAATGTCAATAAAGCTTATTTCTTCGTGTTACCTATATAAATTAAACGCATTCTAAATAGTTTATTAACGTAACGGATTTCCTTATTGTGTTTATACTGACGTACTAAGTTGTCAGGAATAACTTTTGATATAAATCGAACACGTCGTTCAAGGTCTTTAGATTCTGTATCCGATACTTCTATTAACAAGGGAAAGGTTACAAATAAATATACGATGACGAAAAATTCAACACTACATCTCCTACAATGAAAAATGTTTATAAACAAATCTGAGAAAACCAAACTTTTAATTTTTTTTTGAAGGATGAACTGTTTTGATTGCATAGATTTTTATTCACTTTTTCTAAGCTTGCAAATCTTTTCAGTTATAGTATCATTCCGTGGTAATACCAATAATTTTGCATTAAACCAATAAACTAGGATTATAGTAAATAAAATTACGTTAAAAAAAACACACTATGATTTTAAGAATGACACAATTCTGTCACACAACAGTAACTTCTCGAATCACAAAACGTAAAGTGTAACAAAATAAGGAATTGATCAAAGTTCATCATCATCATCAACGTGTTCTTTTTCCTACGGAGGGTCAGCGCAATATGTACTCTTCCATACATCTCTGTCAGCCGTCATATCTGAACTGAAATGACAAAAGTTCTAATTCCAATTAAAAAATAAAAATGTAGCCAATTTTCGTGACTTATTCAATCTGTAATAACTTATATCTCTATTCACGACGTTGTTCAGTTGTTTACCTAACCTTTTATTAATCGTGACTAACAAAGTTAAGATTCAAATCTATTTCACGTTGACAACAGAAGTACAGAGACAATTTTTAAAATAACACTACAATCCCACGTTGTTGTTACATTTAACTTCAATACACGACAAAACTTCTGAGGCTAGAAATATATTCAATATTGTTCCTAAGGTCGAAATACTACACCTATCAATAAATGTACATCATCATCATCAGCTCACTATACGTCCCCACCGAGGGGCTCAGAGCCTACCCTATTAATTATTAGGGGTGACTAGGAGGGTAATGTACATCGTTGAAGTCTTTTCCAAGGAAAATCTGCATCTTGTTATGTGTTGGATCGGTTGAAACGTAATTTATTACGTGCCATTTGAGAGTTATGGTCAATACAATGACTCATGTACTACAATTTACTATAGATCGTTTGGCGTGTCAGTCAAGCTAAATCCATTACTACCAAGTTTGCCATGGATCGTCAAGTTAGTACTTTATAGTTATTGAAGAACGTAGTCAATGCATATGAGAGGTAATTCAACCATGGATTTCATTGTATGTATTGAAAGAATAAGTATACTGATTGATATTTCTATGAGTAACTATTTTAATAGTTTGATATTGAATTTTCCATTCTGTTTTCTAATAATTCAAGTTACATTTTTTATTACTTTTATTAGTTCTAAAAATAATGAATACAACGGATATGCTCAGTGCGCCAGCTGAATCATAAATATTTCCTTTCATGCAATCAATATAAAATTAATTGCTTGTCTATGTTTAAATCTAGATTATATCCTTTTGAAGGTTTTATTTTTTTCATAGACATAGTTATCCACTTGACAACCTTGTGCTGTAAAAAGTGTGACAATGAAATATGACCGACGGTAACATAACAAGCGGTTCCGATCGAATGAGTTGAATTAAATGAATTTTAAAATGATATCGACCGGACCTTGGCGGCTTCGTGTACCGAACTTTTGTTCTTAATTCCGCCATTCACAATACAAAGTTACACTTTTATTTTTTCTGAATCGAATTGACAGTCTGTTTGTTCTACATTTTAATATAAAAATCTAATCCAAGGTATGGAATCTATCCAGAGGAATGTTAATTTAATTTTCAGTGAGTTAATTATTCATTTGTATAGTGAGGGCTTACCCTTTACTGCCAGTGTTTATTTAGACCTGTATAGAAAAGTGCTTGAAATAAATGCCCGCAATCATATCTTACTAACATTATAAACGCAAAAGTTTGGATGGCTGGATAACTTTAGTAGGTAACTTCACAGCTAAACGTATCTAAAATTTTGCACAGATGTAGATTACTCTCTGTAATAGCGAGCGATATAAGTTTTTTTCAAAGTCCACGGACGTAGTCACTGGCACGACCTAGTCATAAATAATACCAAGTTCTGTAACTAGGCTAATCAATATTTCCAGTTACGGATCCGGTACATAAATGTAGTTTAATAATGATGATGATATGAATTGCTTTTTCGTGAGAGTGGTATTTCTTCGGCATAAAATGCGTAGGAAATGTAATTACTAGCTTAATATAAAATAATTAAATTTGAAGTGGTAACGAAGTTACTTTATCAGGGGTAGTAAAATATAATGGATAAATCTGTTTACAATATTCAGGACAAATTCTTTTCAGTGTGAATTAATAATAATTAAGTTTTAAGGTTAAGTTTGTAATAAACATTTATTCTATTCCAGTTATCCCAATTATTGTCACTCCAATCACAATATCACCAAATGGAAACAGTCCCGAAACCAAAATGGTCGGAGGGACGAGGATCGACTTACAAAAAGGTTTTGTACCTTCTAGATTAAAAAACGAAGGAAGTAATACAAGAAAAAATATTGACAAAAATAAAAATCCCAGACTTAATTCAACAAAATTAGCTATAAATGAAAGATATAGGAGATTAATACCATATATGACGTTTTATTACGCCAACGATCTAGCAGCACCGACAACAGAGGCCTACAACAAAAAAACCGTCGAAGTAGAAAAGGCACAAATAGTAGAAGCAGGTGCACTACCAGCTCAGATGCAGCGTGCACCCAAAGTCGTATATTCTACAAACCGACATCACAATATACCAAGATATCAAGGAAATCGTTTAACCCACTTCAACATTGCCTCAGCAAATCCTACAAAAATATTTTACAATAAAGAAGGTTATCCTGTTGTTGTTCAAAATGTACCGAAATTGACAACTAATTATAATCCATTAATATTAGATCACAATGTTGCTGAACAAGATTCCAGGAGGTATGTCGTAAAAGAAACTAAAATACCTAATATACAATACACTTCGGCGAGAAAACCATACTTAAATGTCCATCACAGCGAAGATAATGGTAACGCTCAGTATTACATTCCTGAAAGAGATGATGTCAAATACAAACTTGTACCCTATGATCAAACGCCTCCTATTAAAAATTCACCTCAAATCGAATATGATAACACACCTAAGAAATTTTATAACATTCCTTCGGCAGATCCCAATGATCCAGTATATATTAAGCCTAGACCTCATCCGCAATATCATTTTGATGATTTAAAACCTGAGAATGTTAAAAATAGAAAACCTATAACCATTTCCGAAGTTTACTATGAAAAGCAGAATCCTTTGCCGGTAGTATCTGAACCTGTGATCGAAACCGGTTTTAAGCCTATCATAAGTCAAACAACAGAAACAGCTAATCCGCTATCATATACACAAACTTTGTCCGCCTCAGATATTAATCATTTTGATGTCGAAAAGCCACAAGAATTACAGATTGAAAGCGGACCTGTCTTGGAGGATAATGATAAATATCAGTATGAACAATATGTCGTCGAACAACCCACATTCAAACCGCAACCCGAAACTGCTAATGCCATAACTATTGCAGATCTTTTAAACTCGTTACAGTTAAATAAATCTATTCCAAAACCAATTACAAAAGAAAACATTGGTTCATCAATACGAATTTTGTTACAAGCTCTAAACGATTTGAAGGGAAAACTTCAACAAACCGAGGTAGATTCTCCAGTTCTTAGTTCACCTACGCCATTTGAAGCTCCAAAGTCGTCGGTTACTACAATAAAACCAATACTACAAACTACAACTAGACCTGCTATTGATGAAGCTGGTTTAAGTGAAGAAGCTTATCTGGCGGAAGTTGAAAATCCGTCGCAACATTTAGACGGTAAGTCTATAGCACTTTGCCCATCCACTTCACCTTATCATTCACATCAAGCATTAAACTCTTTATATTTTTTCTTCATTACTATAATAACGTGGAATTTATTCATTTTTTAGATTACTCAAGCACCAGTCAACGATTCCCACTCCCAATAACATCCGACGAAGAAGGCGGTACACCGGGACACCCTGGTATTGATTATCCTATTTTGACAGTGATACCACACACTAAATTCGATTGCAAAACCCAACGCTACAAGGGCTTCTTTGCTGATCCAGAAACAAGATGTCAGGTGTGTTACATACAATTAGAATAACCAAAGAATTCATTCTCCTAAGTCTCGAAAAAGGTTATAAAAATGTGTGGATAAATTAATCATCTCTTTCTGCTTTTAGGTATGGCACTACTGTGATTTAAATGGTGGGCAAGCTTCATTTTTGTGTCCAAATGGAACGATATTTTCTCAAGCGGCTTTAACCTGTGACTGGTGGTTCAACGTCAAATGTTCTTCGACAGCGCAACTTTATGTACTTAATGAAAGCTTATACAAGTATATTCTACCACATTCACCGAAGTTCCCTGAAGATTACAGTGGACCGTTAGTTGACAAGTAAGTGATTTGAATAGGAAATAATAGTGGTTAATATAATTACGTATACAAAATAACGGCAATATTATCTACAATAGAAGTATTTTTATAGTGTTTTTTTTTTTACTTTTCAGATATTTGACATTGAAGTTCAAAGAAATGGAAGAAGAATTTAAAAAGAACAAAAAGAGTAAGCAGACTGCTGATGACAAAATGGACAGTGAGGAAGACGTAGATTCTAAGGAGGATGAAAAGGATGAAGACTCCGAAAGCTCTGATGAAAAAGAAGATAAGGAAACAAGCAATCAATCAAATAAAGTTAGTGAATCTAGCGTCATTGTAGCGACGTCAGGTGCCAGCGGGAATGTCCAAAGGTTAGACGACTAGATTAAAGGATATTGGAACGGAACGTTGCAAGGATTCATTAGATCTGATATTATGTTAACATCGATGTACCTAACGAGGTAAATAAACTGTGATAGTTTAACTTCATTATTAAGACTTTCTACGTTACATTTATATTTAATTATTATTTAAACGTTTTCTTGTCACAAATAAAATTTGTTCATAAACAAAACTATATTCACTATCGTCTGAGTAGTAAATAGCAAAAGCTTTTGCTACTTCATTATCGACATTACGATGTTTGAATGCATGTACATGATTTTATTTAAACTGCAATACGTTGGTGTGATTTGCACCAATCATTAAGTGCGTTTCGGACGTTCCATTAGGCCACCGTTCCGCTGCCATGACTGTAAGTTATTTAATTGCTGCACACGCAAATTAACATTGAAACCTTCGTACGTTTCACAAATTAGAAGTCTAGGTATAAAGTTTGATATTGATAAACTTTTTTATATAATTATATTATTCAATAATATTACATATGTACGTTGCTTCAATATGTTTGCTTTCACCACTAGTGAAGGTATAAAGCTACACAAATCAAAATACTCTGATTAATCATCATCATCATCATCATCAACAGCCTTTGTCTGCCCACTGTTGGACATAGGCCTTTCTCAATGCCTGATAAATACTTGTCGGAAAATATGAAGAAGCTCTTAATTGTTTTAGTGGCTACCGTTCTTTAGTAATACCTAAATATCGAGTTTGAGATTTTGTAGTTGGTAAAATTATTGTAACGTGCCATTTTAAGTCTGTAAGCACTGATTAAGCTCTGTTCAACAATATACTATAATTTCTTTGATACCCACGTTTATTAGTCTTAAATCATTTTGTATTTATATATGAAAAAATAATTAAGCTACAACATTGTTGCTTTTGGCGGTAATTTTATATATATTTAGGTTAAAATTATTTATAAGCAAATTAAATGAGCAAGTTATTGTTAACAGTTACCATTAATGACGCGCATTATTTCTACAGTTTATATTGAGTAAAATTTTACATGTCTTATAAGATGGTATTATGCCAGCAATATTATACAATATTACAAGGTTTTATATATAAATATAATTGCAATATGAAATATTTTTATAAAGATTGTAATTTGAATTATACTGAACAAAATGTTTTATTTATTTTTAACATCCTGTACATTTTTAAGCAAGGTTCCCTTTGTGTTAATTTTTCAAACTATTAAAATGTATCAACCAGAGAGAATTATAATAATATATGCGTAATAAAATAATAAATTATTTTTATTTCGTTTAATGTAGTTTTATTGTTGCAACGATGCCTATGATGTACTAGTTTTTTTGTTATATTAAATTGAGATCAACTGGGTTTAAATTGGTGATAACTGTATGAAAAACTCTATAGAATTCTGAGATAATCTTAAATTTAATTTACTGGGAATAGGACATTACAATATTCAGATAGGAACGGTTCAGGGAAAAGGTAGTTTGTATATCTTCTGTCTTAGTATGTGAACATACAATAGAATATCAGCAAAGATTGTGCTTGGAAGGAGAGGCTTTGATCCAAGGGACGACTATTAATAACGAAATACGAAGCGCTGGGATCATGTTGTTTTTTTATATCAATTAAATTTAACCATTAAGAGAAGAGAGAAGATAAAATAATTCAATAAAACTTTATGTTCCATGAATTTATTTACAGCATCAAATAGTGTTTCCTTAACAATATCAATTAAACTAGTACAGGTTTTGATATTAAAGTCTCCAATATTCAGACAAGTAGATAAAGAAGCTTCGAAAATTAAAAGAAACAAATGAATGTCGAGAAACGTGTTATATTAAAAAGACATCATTAATTTCATTACATTCTTAGATTGGGACTTTAAACACCAAGTAAATTTACTTACATCTATTAAACGGTTAGATAATGTAGTTGAAATATACTAGAGATGTCAATTAAATATGCGGCGAAGGACAATGTTGAGTATTTACAAGACAGTATTACATCAAGCATGCTGTTCTATACAATATTAACATTTGTTCATGTAACCGATGTCATTGGACCATTAAAAGCTAAACAGTTAGTTATTTTCTGCAGACAATATTTATACAAAAATATAATTTTGGGATGAAAATGATTCTTAAGAGATAAGGTGTTTTACGGTTTTTAAATCGAACGCGTTGTATAATTTTAATTAATTTATTCTAACATTTTATTATAATAAAGGAAAGTTACACAAATTTGGCCTATATTGGTTTAAATTTACACTACATGACACACATAAGACCTTGTTTAATTTTACCACTCATTCTCAAGTTGTTGCCAGCTCAGTCTTCAGCGTTTCGCACCACATTTAATACGCAATATCAAATAATTGAACATGCCTACACAAATACTTGATAACATACACAAATAACTAGTAATATTATAAGCTTCGCTTGTATGCCGCGCCGGCGGCCGTAAGGGTCATGCAGACACGTCGCAGTATCTAATAAACCAACGCAATTTACAAATTATAGTAATATATAGTAACAACCGTACGATTGATAAAATTTCATTCAAATTTACATAAGATTTGAGTGTTTAGAGAGTAGAGAATAAAATCAATTTCAATACCTCTCTTAAATCCTCTTATCGATAGCTTAAAGGTAAGCTTCTTGAAAATCTTATCGAGTTCATGTCAATTTACCCTGTAAGTTATAAACATACATACTTTTTGAATATCGCACTTAACTAGAACAATAAATAACGCACGAAAACGTGCAATAAATTACCTACACGTTTAATTACATCAATGTAAAACGTTACAACCACTAAAATAACGTCAACAAGAAACGAAACAGTTACGTTTACAATACTTAAAGAAATATGTATAAGTGTACGTGTTTGTGTGTGTGTAGTGTGCGTGTGTTGTGTGTGTAGTGTGCGTGTATGTTGTGTGTGTAATGTGCATGTGTGTGTAGTGTGTGTGTGTGTGAGGGTCAGAGCAAGGTAGAGGTCGGGGGCCGTTGGTGTGTGCAACGCTTAATGTTTGAGCAGAAGCGCGGCGTGCTTGAGACGCAAGTGAGCGCGCAGGGTGTCGATGCGGCTATAAGTGGCCGGGCAGTAGGGGCAGATGGAGCGCTGGGCGGTGTGCGAGTGGAAGTGGTGCCAGCGGTTGGACACCTCCTTGCCGCAGGACTTGCAGCGCCACAGCGCGGCGCTCTCGGCCGCCGCCACGAACATGCTGTGGTACGAGTACTGCACGGTAGCCGTGTGCGGCCGCTCTGCGAACAATCACGCACGCCTCGCCGTCACCTTACATGCTCCTCGACCGCGCAAAGCTTTATACACGCTAAGACTTGGAAACGCTTCGTATAATAACTTAATCAAATGTCACATATTTTTAACAAAGATTTAAATTACTATCAACATATTGGTGTAACAATATATCACCCCTTATAAAAATGTACAAACATCTGAAAGAATGCTTTACTTACGAACAACTATTTTAAATTGCCAGGCGCTATAAAAAAACTAAACAACGAAAGAACTGGCTTTAAGAACTTAAGTTTTTCTATGGGTAATCATTATTTGTCAGGATATAATTTTCTTTAACTCGACACTACGCAATATTCATTTTGGCGTAAGTTCTAATAGTAAAAAACGTAAATACTTTCAGTGCGTAATATGTACATTGGCCATTGAACGTAAAAATAAGCAATTTTAACATTAGACCAAAACTTTTAGTAAATTTCCAGATTTACGTAAGTGTTTAAGTTTTATAGCTGCAAATGTTTTAAAACAGCATTGAGTTTGCCACGGCTCACTGCTGTTTGGGGCAGCAAAATTACATTCAAATCTTTGTTAAAAATTTGGTATTTCTAAAACTTTATCGGTCTCCAAATCCTGGGCGTTTATTCGATATTGTTTTTAAAAGTATCTAAAGATCAGCAAAACTTTTTAATCGTCTATAAATTAGAATGGGCGCATGCATGGCTCTGACGTGAAGTGTTGCTGCTCTGTGTACAATGACAGCTAGATGTGTCACAGCCGGCGCGGCGCACGCGCACGCCCGCAGCCGACTTACAATGAGGATGGGTCGAGTGACACGCACAACTGAAACTACACGAATTGTAACATAGCACAATTTAATGTAAAAATTAGTAATAAATACAACAGATAAATGCAGGAGTTTGCAACATGTTAAAATTGCATTACATAACATCAATGTGAAATAAAAAAAATTGCATTAACTGATTGCATAAAACAAAAAAAATCAAAATTAAACTTTTAATGGAGGCATCAAACCAAGAATATTTAAAAATATATCATAGACACAACAAATGTTTCATAAAATTTCATTTAAAAATATAACAACAGCGATAGAAGAGTTGTTAGGTAGACGATTTGACACCCCCGCCTATTCGTATTTATACTATTGATACACGACACTA
Source organism: Papilio gigon (assembly GCA_027563995.1). Classification (NCBI taxonomy): domain Eukaryota; kingdom Metazoa; phylum Arthropoda; class Insecta; order Lepidoptera; family Papilionidae; genus Papilio; species Papilio gigon. The sequence goes on from JAODUI010000032.1 coordinate 4,677,428, forward strand.
TAACAAATTGGCTAATGTTAAAAATAAACAAAATAAACATAACTAGACCATTGCTATCCTGAAATTAACCATAGAGCTCGTCCTGCACTCCATTGAATTCCGAGCAACATCACATCGCCGTGACATTAGGGGTCATTATACAATAAATTGGAATATTCAATTAGATTGGCCAAATAAGTGACTAGGTCATAAGACCTTATTTGCAATAAGACTAAATTTAGTAATTCGTTAACCTTATGTGTAAGTCCATATGGCATAATGTTAGCTTTCAATAAGTCCAATTACGTGGTCATCGTATATTTATTAAGTTGTACACTTTCTGAAAGCTGAAGAGATCAAAGGGTGATATTTTCTGAGCCGAACGATGTGATACTCCGAAATATTCTGGCCAGACACTATCGTAGTATCCTAACCTAAAATATCTAAAATAATCTATATTGCTAATCGATCGACTTGCTATAGCAAATTCAATATTCAAAATTGGTCTCGAGTGATAGTAATATACAAAACAAATGCATTCACGATTAGATGAAGTAACGTTGGGCGCGTGCGGCGCGTTCGGCGCGCCCCGCGCTCGGATAGCTATGATCTATTCACCAACAATAGACTTTGAATTGCGCGACAATAATAAATTATTAAACATTAACTATTACGATTGGCAGAGGTAAACAAGCTAATCCTTAATATTACCAGCTATGAAACCTGTACAACACCGTAACCCAAACTGCGTTCGCTACCTACACGTACAAAATAGGAGAAGTACTTCTGTTTAATATAAAAACAACCTATCCATTCTCTCGCTCCCTCCCCATCTCTGTCTCGCTCCCACCTAATCACTAGGCAGAGATACACATTTTAACAATAAAATTGAAATCAGAAAAAGATTTGCTCTATTACAAGGTTAACTAGAAACTAATAGAAGTGTGTACTTCTTAAGACATAAAAGAAAAAAAATATTATATTAGCTTTTTAAAAAGCCACTACGTGGAGGTAGAAAGTAAAATTATTAACTTTTAAATAATTAAAAAAACAAAGTATATATTCTCTTTGTATAAATTAAATAAAGGAATTATATAGTTAAGTTAGAATACAAAGTTGTTTGCTGTTGAAGTTGAATGGTAGATGTAGACATGGGAAGTACTTCGCTTATGTAAATAAAAAGTATCGGCTCCGTTTTGGGAGACCTCATTACTTTTATAATATCCTTTAGTTTGGTTACGTAATTAAATAACTAGTAATATTGCACTGAGTATGAAATGCTATCAAATAATAAGCGCCCACGACGTACTGGTAAGGTATATAAACATCTTTATTATCACTAAAATAAATATAAAAAATCTTTGTGGAAGAAACGTTTGGTGATATTTGCATCCCCTGTCGGGACACGGAGCTTAGTGCTTATATTTCAAGTGGGCCCCTATATTTAATAAGCAAATGTAAATCTAGTTATGAGTTATGACTATTAAACAAAATTGCACAAGTGAAATTGCATGTTCACAGCTACTTAGAACAGCATCGCCGCCACAACTTAGGGTATATGAAAAACAAAAGAAACGGTACATACAACTGACATCTACTTTTTGGCAGAGTTGGATTCGATTTGTAAAAAAGATCTCTATATATTATATATTAAGTCAATTAAAATGTTTTAAAAAATGAAGGTCAAAATTTCGAGTGATACTGTAATCTCTAGTGTCGTGACGTGCGCGTCAGGTCTACGAGACGTGCGCGTGCGCCAACGGCGCGGACGCGACCGCACGGGATGCTAGACGCCTTACAACAATGCAAAGTAACTAATCATTTAAAACATTAATATTACAAATAGGAGTCGAATCGTAGCGTGTTAACACTCTTGGTTCTAGCACCATTCCATTTTATCACATTTCAGTTACCGTACCACTCTAAGTGTTTAGCTAAAAATGTAACAATCTTAAATCTTAATTGAAAATACATACATAAACGCTAGGTTAGTCCCAATCGTAGAATGCCAATATTAGTTACTAAATGCGCAACCCTCGAACGTTCCACCCTACCTAAAAATAATTGAAATGAGGTCTTCGACCTCAAGCACCGTTACATTTGGGCTCTGGCGACCCTTTAAGACAACTAAACGTAAAAACATCTACCAACGATAAAATTATAAAACACGCCAACGTCAACGAGCCGCTCGCCGGGCATCGACTGCCGACTGACACATCCCCGAGTCGCGAAGTGCTACCGTACAGGTTGGATCAATAAAAACAAACAACACTGATAAATCATATACATACGTCACATAAATATAAAATTATATTAAATCAGACATTAGAATATATCTAAGTATAAAAAAAAAAAACAATCTCCGTAAATAGATCAACTAGTCTAGTATAAAAAATCTTTTCGTATGTTTCCTTAGGCGCTATCCGTTAATACATCACAAATCCTTAATAATTATCCATCTTGCAAAGGCCTCATAGAGTTACAAATGCATCTACACTGAGATTCAGTCAATATTTATATGTCGTTGACCGACGACAGATCACAATCTCTTGCCAGTCCTCTCAACCTCGACCTGCCTGTTGTCATTCCGCACCACGCATAGGATATAACATAATACAATTAGCTACAGGAAACTCAGAATTCCCTATCTAACCAATAATAAATATAACAAGACGATGAGTGCCCGCTCGGGGCAACGTTCAATAGCCAGAATAACTTCGCGGTCGCACCGCTACTCAATATAGTGTTTACTCCTTAAATAGCTTAAGATTTCTATTGATATAATATAAAAAATAATATGGTAATAAAATTAACATCATATTATTGCTTTTGCCCGTTCCCGTATAGCGATTGGTATAGAAAAAAAATTTGCTTACCTACATTAATAAACGCTTCGATTTAATAAGCGACATTTAAAAGGATATACGTTTCGTCTTTGAAACTAACAATTATAACATCCGTTACTGGGATACTTATAAAAGGTCACACAGGGGCAAGTCAGATGCACAACCGAGACAATACTAAAACGAGTGGCCCATCGTGGATGAGCATTAAGAACTGAATTTAAGGCCCGCTTAAGTAATAGCACTTCAGCTTAATCCTAAATAGGAAAGTCAACGCGAGACGGTCCATTAGAATTGAAACACACGAGTCTATCCGCCGCAGCGGGGCCGGCTGGGTCGGCGCGGGCACGCGCTCACACGGCGTCCAGGCCCAGCCAGTACATGGACAATCAATCGAAGCTCGCGTCCAGGTGGTTCGCGAACAGCGGAGCCGCGTGCGAGCCGTGCGTCGCGTGGGTGGCGTGCGCGCCGTGCGTGGCGTGCGCGGGCGCGGACACCGGCGGCGTGGGCTCGAACTTCCTCGTGTCGGGATTGTACGCGGGGTGTTTGAACTTGCAGTGCGTGCGCAGGTTGTCAGAGCGCGTGTACGTGGCGCGGCACAGCGGGCACTCGAAGCGGCCGGGGAAGTGCACGTGGTAGTGGTTGCGTATGTGCGTCACCACTTTGCCGCACAGCTTGCAGCGGTGAAGGTTGAGTGCGCCAGCCACCCGCTCGAACGTCAGCCGCATGTGCCAGCCCTTCGAGCCTGCAACCACCGAGCCGTCACTCCCACCCTCGCCGAATGCCGTGCCATGCCGCAGCGCCAACTCACCTCACCTCCCCTCCCCCCGCGTGTGCTCGTACGGCGAGGTACGATGCGATTATGAATGATTCGATCGAGTGCCTTATGAACTGAAGATAATTTTTAATCCAATTTATCCTGAGTAATGTTTTGTCGGGGTACAGTCCACTACTGCAGTCGTATTCACGATATTTTTAGCTTCTAATATTAATCATAATACATTGAAAAAAAAAAAGTAAAGTAAACAATGATTTGATGAAGGTTTAATTTGAAAAACAATAAAATAAACAATATTAAAAAAAAAACGAAAAACACTAACGGGATTTGAAATTTGGATATTAAAATCATTCATAATCGCATACTGCTAACGGTAAGTAGTTTGTTGGTTCTGCAGCATTTTAATACACGTCTTTAATAATAATTCAATTTTAAATGTCAATACCAGTAAGTTTAAGACAGTAGAACCTAGAATAATCAACCTTAGACATGATCAAGTGTTTGCCATGATATATATCGAGTGGGTACAATATTGCAACATAGACAGTACCACGACTCAGTAAACATTGTTACAAAATTCCCAAGTTTAGATACATCGGAAGGCTAAGAAGTCGAAGTTCTACTGTGGGTGACGAGAGGTGGTTCAAAGATCGACAACATAATATTAGCACTAGGT
>JAODUI010000032.1:4703944-4724583 GCA_027563995.1 Papilio gigon
CCCATCGACTGCCCCGATAACCGGTCCTTCGCCGCCCGCATCCAGTGCACTCCCGCAACCTTGACCAAGTCATCGGTCCGTCGTGCGGGAGGCCTACCAACGCTGCGTCGACCTGTCCGTGACCGCCATTCCATGGCTTTCATAATTGAATATGGCAACACTTAAAACAAAAGACATATGTCAGAGTATTATGAAAAATTTCGCTTGATTTATTTTACAAGCACTTAGTATGTAGTATTAGAAGGAAGGCAGTCAATTAAGGGACTGTGAATTCTGAATTAAAAATAATGTTGTTAAGGATAGGAGGATGTTGTGATTAGAATTGAAAACGATATGCTTAGTAAGTTTGGACATGTAGAAAGGATGTATACCATCTCTCTGTCTATACCCCTGGAATACAGGCGTTATGTTGTTTTAATAACACTATATTGTAAGAGTGGACAACTAAACAGTTCCTATAATAATTTAAGATTTTTCTACCGGCTAACCATATTGTTACGTTTGTTTTTTCTTAATTAGTTTTATTTTTTATTTGCCTTTGCTCGTCTAAAACATTAGTATATTTAGTAGTAATCCTTAATTAATCGGTGAATCGTCTGTCGCATGTCGATCACAGTCAATCCGATAGAAGTGCTACGCACTTCACCGTTGCCCGTTACCAAATTTAATTTATATCACCACAGCAATGCAGTTAACATTATTAATAAATTTGTCCGATAGATGACGCTGCATGTTCTCATGGACATGTCCGCACTTAATCAATTGGCGTGTGCACTCCGACTGACAATATTTTAATATCCGCTAAATACTGCGTTTCAATACGTAAGATTACCTAAGTAAATTACACAAAAACAACTTTTTACACAATTGGAACTCTATTCAATGTCAACAAATACAGTTGTTATGTTTACAAATGCATTAAGCGATGTTGGTTACTTAAGAATTAACTTACTCCGCTGGCGCAACGACTGGTGGGTGTTGGTTTCCGGCACGGGAGATCGCCAACGTCGCCAATGTCGTGTAGATAGATACCCCAGTCGCGTAGTAAGATATGTAACTACTACTACTAACTTATTAAGTGCTAAAATGACGCCGAGAATTATTACAAAGATAACCTTTTTAGTAGTAAAATATCGGTACATAAACACGATGTCTATCACATATTCAAAAATAAATCTCATTTCTGTTGAATTCATCTGCATGTTAAAAGCAAAATGTAAATGCGGTGGAAAGTAGTGACAATCCAATATCAGTTTTTTTTTTGTGTTTGTCAAATGATAGACGATAATACATGTTTGCATACAGCGTTGAATCGTCAGTTTCATACTTTGACAAATGATTACCTGGTGTTAAAATTCTAAGGTCATTATAACTTTATCTCTAGTCTAGAATCGCTAGATGTCGCGACCGCGAAATCTACTAAACTTTTATAGTGTTTTGACAACCCTATTGTAGTTTGTGTATTTGTTAGAATTTCGCACAGTAGCACACTGAAGCGGTCCATCTTGTTTATTCTGTAGTGTAGAATATCGCTGTAACCGCCAGTTCACGGCCACATGTGAAGCGGCTTGATTGCAAAGCCTTTACGAACTAGCATGTATTACGTGACAAACGCTTTGAACATCAGCTTATTGGAAATAAACAATATATTTGTATATTCGTTTCATACAATAAAATTGTATGATACAAATTATAACATACATGTACATAAAATTTTAAATGTATCTTTTGAAACTCGAAGAGCTTTAAACGAAACAAAAAAATTCAATAACGTAACTCGATGCCAGATTAAATGTTTCGTATTTTCTGAAAGAAATCTTTTCAACGGCACCAAGTTTTCTAAACGGAAGAAATCCGTTAAAAGAATCAGTCGACACGCGATAAATCAGGAGCTTTAGCTCAGTGCCACAATTAAAAATAATCCACTTATATGTTTTTACCCGCTTCAGAAGTCCATGAGACAAATTTTCCGCTTCAAAGTTCTCGCAAACAAGATCGTTTACAGCGATGGGAGAGCGGTACCAGGAGCGCAGCGGCCGCGAGGGAGTCAGTTTACACGTGCCGCACGCACACAGCGCCGCCGCGCCTGTGTGCAGTTCACACAGTTACAGACGTGGCAGACTGGAAAACGCATTTAGCCGGAAAAGATGCAACAAATCGATAACTTATCTATAACCGTAGCTCGTCAACACTACTTTAAAAATTAATCTCCGCGTTAAATTGTAACACAATTTAGGTCAGACGTTATGAAAGTCAGTTATTGAGGATAAAATGAATGCTTTTTTGCAACGCGTCTGCAAAACTTTACAACACACGGGGAAATGAGAAAATACAACCCACTCGCTAACTATAAATGCAATGAAAACCTCCGAGTGAAGGTCTCGACTTTCAATCTAAAGCGCAGTTAACGACTTTCTAGCTGCGTTTCCGGATTTATTAAGCAATGTAAGCTAAAGGAACGAAACGTGAAGCTTAATTAGTAATTTGATTTGAAAAAAAATCTGTGCCTTTCAATTTTCCAGTTAGCTGTGCGGTTTAAACTTGTTTACAGGAGTTTATACGTAACTTCGAGCGGGGCTTTAAAATTTATTGAATTCTTTGCGGCGTTTATGAATTTTTTATATTCTATTTTGTCATAATATAAGCTTTGCTTCTGAAATGAACTGGTTCAACTATCGCATATTATGATTTTATTTGCGTTAACTTTCAAAGCAATCGATATGTATTTTTGAAATGGTCATGGAAGTTTTTGGGGCACTTCTTACTTTGGGAAATAGCATAGATGCTATATACGAAGATTTAAATAGTTTGAGTTATTTAAAGCTGAAATAAATGACAATCGAGTGGGCTTCGAGCCTCGGTGTAGTTATTTACATGATCGTTACGTAACCAATGCATTGATTTTCTGCTCTGTGCGCACACAAACAAATTTCGCTATTCAAGTTCACTGACAATTGTGTCTGCTACAGTTCGCTCGCTCGATACAAACGTTCTTTGTATTTATTGTTATCTGCTTTTATTGGTAAATTAATTTTAGCTTTTTTTAGAACAGTACTTAATCAAGGTCCTAGCATAATGAATTAATTCCGACTTTAAAATCTGTTGGTTAATTGTGACATTATTAAAAACAATTGAACTAAAAGATTTCGAAAAATGTACGAAAAAAAAAGAAAGCCCAAAAGTAGTAATTCGACAAAACAAACACTACAATACTTTTTCGCATTTTCGTAACAATGCATTTTACGCTGTTTCGAGATTCGGATGGAATCCAGGCGGCAGCTGTCATTTCTTCGTGTATTTCTATTTGTAATTTTGTATTTTGTGACGAACAGTGGAGCTAATTTGGGTGTCAGATATTAATGCTTTCGGCAGTGGTGCGGTGTAGGCTGGATGCCTATCCTAGTTGATATACAAACATGTACCTTAATGCTATATTCTATAATAGACATACTTTAGGCAATTCAATATGATACAATTCTTGTTCATTTTGATTTTTTGAGAAATTAAGAACGAAAGTTTTGACTTTACCTATTGTTATAATGATTGTAAACAATATCACTTAAGTATTTAGGTTACCAGTTGCTGCTTTCAATTTTAAAGAAAAACTGAAAGTGAGGCGAATAAAGTAGAAACGGTATTCAAACATCTTTCCGATTCGAGAGACTTCAATTTTAATATTTATGTTGGAACGTTTTATATATGTAAATGCACTGTAAAGTAGCCAATATGAGTGGGTATTGTTCAGATCTAGGCAAGTATTGGGAAGAATCTAATGCTGAATACTTTGTATAGAAAACTATTACTACTACATAAGTACATTGAAATCGATTGGAAAAATATATCAACAAATTATTAAATATGTTCTACACATTATATACTTTATGGCGATAAGTTCCGAATTATTATTTTTAGTTTAAAGCGATTTTCATGAAGTCTTAAACTTTTTCTGTCCATTCTTTTAAATAAAATTTGTGTCACAATATTCGTAATCCTTAACTATATACATCTGCAAGATCAAACGTACCTGTAACTCAGGAGGGACTGGCCTTTCTATGATACATAAGACTATGTTAATGTTACGTGACCCTTGCTATATATTGAAATATGTTTCAAATAAATTGACTCTGTATTCCATGACTATGGTTTGTTAGGTAACTATTAAATAAGTAACGCAATAAAGAATATTACAGGAACGTTTAATGTATCGTCATCATTATCATCGTCAGCCTATGTCTGCTCACTGCTGGACATAGGCTTTTCCTAATGATTTCGGGCATGCGGTCCTCCGCTTTATGCATCCAACGACTTAAGTTTAAGTAAGCAGAAAATTCGCGAAAGAGCCTTATAGATCAATATGGATGCTTAGTTTATATGTAGGCAGAAACCGCTGGATGCGTAGCAAGTGTCGCAATTGTGACAGACCACGCGCGAACGAAAATGAACAAGTTAAGTAACAGTTAACAAGCGCCTTGTTTGTGTAAACTCTGTTAACTAGCTGTTTTTACGTCTGTCGGAGGGACCCACTCTGTCCGTGTACGTCCCGCGTCCATAAACTTTTACACAATTGATTCAACTACCCTAACTAGGTTTCCTAAGGTCCTTCCATTTATAGAGTAATATTGTTCTGTAGTTTTGGCAGTTAGCTTCTACTCGTATAATTCTGAACAGGCTGTATTTGAATAGGTTATTGTTATTTATTTGTCCTGTAACTATTATATACGAAGATAGGACGTTATTTGATATAAAATGAAAATAAAAGGCAAATACAAAAACAAATGCGGTAAATACTGGAGCATCCTGGCACAGGTATATTTTACATAATTTATTTATTTAACTAGGATGCTCCATCAACTGTTTGACTTTCATGTAAACTTGTCTTTTATAAATAAAGAAATTTATAATTATTATCAATAAATTAAATACTTTTAATATTTAGTTTCATTTCATTCATTCATTCACTTTTATCAGTAATATTCCATGATTGATGAATTATCTTTTACCTGTGACTTCATCTGCGAGGAATTTAAAAAAAAAACTAAGTAAAATAACCCACTCTCTATTCTAGACTATTTGTCAAATTTCCGTTTAACTGTTTTTGAGTTACGTACTAACAAACATCAACTAATCTAAAGTTTCTATTTAATAATATTATTAAGTTTACAATAATCATCAGAATGTAACAATTTTCACTGCAAGATTAAATTTTATAACTTTCATTACGAAGGTAATTAAACAAAGTTGTTAATTGTGTTGTAAATAATGCGCGTGATATGAAATACAAATAAAAATGTGTATTGTTTTGGCTATTTACGTAGCACGTGCTCGTTAGCCTGCGGACAGGTAATTGTCGAGGTGGGGACGCGGCGGTGTGCCCGGCATGATCACGTACTGCGTGCTAGCTGGCCGCCGCTGTAAATAATATTGCGGATTTCTTAATCCGTTTTGCAAGGCATGGCTTTTTAATTTACCGTATTGAAGCTGTACTTTATTAATTAAAATTTATTTTATTCATTTAATTACAACTGTAACATAATAAATAAAATCTTTAAACTGATTTTGAACATTTGTAACAAGTATTTAATCGCTGAGACAAGCTAAAGCGGTAAATCTATGAAACACTGTATGACGTCATGCGGAGGCTTTTGCTGGTCTATTTCAGTTCTGTATTGGCCAGTGTTTCAACTTTACAGGCCAGTTACATAAGACCGCGATATGAACTCTTTCGAGTGGCCGTCTCGATTTTTCGAAGCTTTATTGTGCCTTTTCATTGAGATATTGGAAAATGTTGTAATTTTCAAGCCAATGGATGCTAAAATGCACTCACAATTCTGCATCCGAACTTGAGTTTAAAAACCAACGAATACTGTGAAAATAAATAACTTCTTTTGTTTGTGCACAATAAGCGAAAGAAAATTATTCATATAAATTTTCACATGCATACATAAAGTGACGCTTCCAGCTTTATTTTACCTATTCTAAGTTCCAAGCCAATTTTGACCGTGCATTAAATAGATTTTGGAATATATTTCTTAAGCAATATTGCTTCCTTGTAACAATAAACGGCTGATGCTATCAAAATCTTTATTAAATTCCTTCCGCCAATATAGACGTAGAGGCTCTGTAACCGGCTGCCGGCTGACCTGAGAGACATCGTTACACTCTGACGATCAGAAATGTTGTGCAGTATTTCGACAAATAATAAGAAAGTTACCCTTTGATCTGTATCAACTCCACGAGCATAATATATGGATTTAAATTACATTGTAATCGCTACATCGAGTTCGTAATATAAAATGTATTGAAGCACATTCATAAGTAACTTTCTGACTATTTGACAATGCTATATTTTTTAATTAGTATTTTATATTTATATTAGTAGTAAAATAATTAAATGTTCCATATTTATTTTATAACAAATGTAAAGTGTAAATATCTATACTATTAATTTTTTATCTGTGAGTTGACAGTATGATGCGCTAATGAAATTTAAAAAATTGAGTGTCTATGCTTAGAAATTTTATCCTGAAATTTTTTACAGCATTTAAAATAATTCTTAAACCGCAAGAACCACGTATATATAACAACTTATTAACCTTATAACAATGCTCGATGGATCGTATTTTTTATTTGATTATACTGTTAAGTAAATGAAAATTTGGTGGTGGTGACCGTTGCCAATATAAACTTGTAACGTATTACAGACGTAACGCTGCCGGCGGCGGCGCGTTTTGGCAAGAAACCAGTTTGCTGTTTGTGGAATGGCCACTGAACGTAGATAAGATTTTACGAGAATTTTTTTACAAAACATTACATACAAAATAGGTTATTTCGCAAATTACTTCCAAGTGAACAACTTTGGAAATGTTACGATGCAATTACGTGTAACATTACTTCAACAACTGCATTGATAAGTCGTTAATACACCGCAGTTCCGTGTTAGATTTCTTTAATATGTAAATATGTACCACAGTTAGTGAATTTGAAACAAAAAACGTTTCTACCAGAAATTCATAAGATTGAAGACTTATACTAACAGCTAGTATAACTATATAAGATTATCGTCAATAAACATTCAATATGCTTATGGTGTGATATTGAAATTTTGCTCAATAAAACAAGTTGCACATTATTGAAAGTCCGGCTGCGGAAGTTCCCAGATTAATGCCAAGACTGCGGCGGGCAAGTGAATAATTCTGGAAGTATCCGAAACCAACGGGAAGTATGCGACGAAATTGACACAATCGACGGACTATAAACAGAACACGTCCGGAAATTAATTTATAGTTTAAATCCTTGAAGATTTATTAAGCAAAAGTTCTATGTTTAAATTACTTAATTGAAAAGAATTAATCCGTTAATATAGACAACGTAAGAAGCTATTATTTATGAGTTTGACAGAATAATGGACGGATCTTTATGTATAGTTTTTAGAGCAATGATGTCACAACGCGATATCAATGCTAACATAGTCTTAAAGTAACACGAGACAATGCGTGACTAATTAGAGCGCTCGAAAGCTGTTCGTTTCTCTAAGCGGTGTGTTTATCAATTGACATTTTTATGAACATCTTTAGAACGTCATTAGTTCATATACTACTATGTCCCTATCGAGGAGGAATTATCTAAGACAAGGGTGTTAAGCCTAGCTATATTAGACTTAAGTCAAACCATGTTTTTCCAGCGCAGGTTGGTTGATTTCACACATATCTTTGAATTTCTTTACAGAGATTCTGTGCTGGTTGCATCTTCATTTTTTTCTTAATCGTAAGAAAGTCAAATAAATGAAATTCGGAAATCCAAAAATCAAATCGTATAATGAAATAAATCTTAAAACTATAAAAAGAAATATAAATATGTTATGTTAAGTGAAGTATTTAATACCGCCTGTAAATAATGACGCCGATCAAGATGTAACTTAGTTACCTTTATACTCATAACAACTTATGTTAACTTACGATACAAACTTGTGCATAACTGAATGAAGTCAACAACAACTTTGTCCTTGTTCCTACATGTGGTATTTTCTTCATTCACTGACTTGAGAGGACTTGATACGAAGAATATCATATTTTGTTGTTGAGTTAATTTCACGTAACAGTACAATGCCAAATTTCATTATTTTTAATTCATATGATATCTTTAATGCATTGGCTCACTTCAGTTAAGTACAAGTAGATATTGTTGTGTGACTAAAGTTCTACAATGTGTCCTGTATTGAAAATGAAGTGCCGATTTACAATAAAACTTTTTGCAGAAGTTTAAATGATTATTATAGAAATACACGTATTTAATTATATTAGCATAAATTGTTTGTAGTTAAATTATCTATAATGTTTTCTATCAATAAGAGTACAAAAAGAATATACACAAAGTAATAATTAAAAGTTAATGGGAATTGAAAATATATAAATAAGTTGCAAGCTGCAAACAGTTCACGTTGCAAATGCACTCTGTTTTACATTTCTGCAGACGTGAAAGGTTATTAATTTTGTAAATTACCCGCCGAGATTAAAATATGAGAACCACAAAACTGATTCAACATCTAATTACATAAAGCTTCAAAGCTTAACGCAGCCGTTCCACGCACTACCTTTTAACTAGAGTTTTGTTAACAATTTTCAAATGTACTGTTTTAATTTAAATTATACGAAGATATGTTCTTTTTAATATTGAATAAAATCATTTTTAAAAGATGTCACATCTTGACATTTGCTTCATATTTAAAGCATTTGGTAGCTTGTGCTTTGAATAATCATATAATAAAAATATGTATTGTATAATACAATGGACATTAGAAATGATAACAAAACTATATCTCTACAAATGTCACCTTCATCGCTCGCACATTGTTACTAAAACCTTCTAGAACAAATTCTTCGTCAAAAATTCATAGACAATACTGTAAATATCAGCCTTATCTTCTTATTTTCATTACGTATGACTTTAAGTATATTATCAACTCCTATAAAACTTAAGGTATGTTGTGCTTAATTGAATCGACGTTGCGTTGGCGTTTGTCACATGTTATACGTCGACGTCCACGATGTGACGCGCATTAGTTAACATCAATGTTATTGTTCTTGCTCCCTTGATGTTACGATAACAATATCTTGATGTGACAGTGTTACAATAACCTATTGAACGCCATATAAGAGGCCGTAATGAAAGAGCTTAGAAATTTTCCTATCTTACATAAAATAAAGATTTCATTGTTGTTTGAACTATACTTATATAAAGTTTAAATAAATCTGATTCGTTTTAAGTCTTAATCTATAAAATATTACTTAAAAAATTTACTGAAAAGTCAAACGAAGTCATTTTCTTTTCTTTTTTGCTATACAGTTAAATTTTAGATGGTAACAATTCCTAATATCATTAAAATAGCATGTCCTGGTCCTTGCTATTACGCCAATGTCACGTGTACAGCGTAAAATATTGTACGAAGTCCTGTTAAACAGCTTGGTGTCTAAAATGTAGCTCTTAAATTGTGTGTTAAGTTAGGATAGTCCGGATGTAAACAAAACAGATTTAACGCATACAACGAAATTACCATTGCTTGCGTTGTTTATTGCAAATCACTATTCAAAGATGTAATAAATCTTTATATCTCATCTGTATCATATTTTAATCGTCATCATGAGCTCACTAAACGTTCCTACTGAGGGATTCGTAGCCTGCCTTGCTATTAGGGGTGACTAGACCATAGTCAACCACGCTGGCCCAGTGCAGGTTGGTTGACTTCACACGTAGCTTTAAATTTCTTCGCAGATATGTGCAGATTGCATCACAACTTCCTTCGTCGTAAGAGCGTCGAATAATGTACGTATGAAATTCTAAAATTGAAAAAAACATTGGTACGTGGGATCGAACCTGGACAATGTAGAGTGCGGTCCAGTCCGGTCTTATCGACTGCGCCACCGATGCTCATCATATTTTATCAAGCTATTTTTTTAAAGTATAGTTTTAGTGTTGAACTATTGTTTTTATATTTCTGCATAAACTCGACTGTTGTAATTATAGTCTGCGGTTAAAGTATAATGAGAAATTACAAATCTGTTGATAACAGACCTAGTTAACTTTTTTACAACGCAAATTAAAAAGTCTGTTGACCTAGTGGTGATTGTAAAGTGATAGAATGTGTAATGAAATTTACGAAATAAAAGGTTAACGCTTAATAACAAATATGTTTGGTACTTTTTTTATTTACTGGTTAATTTTGGATATAGCAATGGAATAAGTTTCGCTGTTTAGCTGTTTTAAAAGGCCCAATGATTTAGTTTTATTTGTACAATAAGGAACCTTCGCGGTGTTCCATTTATAGAAAATTTGCCTTGTTTCTAACAAGACAAACTACACCGCGTCTTATAAATAACCAACTAAGTAGCAGTGAGTAGCGCATATAACGGAACAATGTAAAAGGCAATTGCTGCGTAAAAGTTGCGTTCTATTAAGTTTTATTTTCCGCGTTGTCGTCGTAATACGTAAGAAGCATACTATTGTAGCTTGTAAGAGAGAACACCGCCAGATTCTCTAACTGTACGTAGCTATCGTTTTATGGGACGATATATGTAATCATAGTTACTTTTAACCAACTTAGGTCGACGCTTACGTAGCGAAATTGACTGTAACTTAATAAAGTGAGAACTAACTTTGCTCGCCTTCCCACATGTCGTATTTATTTACTTCGATATAGTCGCCGCTGACGTCACGTTGATTAAATTTCCATTGATCACATATTTACTTACAATATGTTGAGAAAATGTGGAAGAAAGAAGTCAGAAATAACAATAAGATTTTTTTTTCACTGTAGAATTTCAATCGTTCTTCTTTTATTTATCTATTGTAATGTAATCATATTGGTACATAGAATGTGTTTGAACATAAATGGATCGAATGCGGGACCTGTACTAGCCAAGTACTTAACTTGGGTCACCGACGTTCTGACCTAATGTATATCCGTTTGAGTGTTATTTATATGAAATAGATATGAATTGAAAAATAACATTATGTCAAAATATAGAAAACGAGATGATATAAAATTAATTCAGTTTGAAAGAAAAAATGATCAATATGCAATTCACTTAGGAAACATCTGGAAACTTTGATATAACATATTTTATTTAAATATACAATATAAACGATTCAAAGAACTTTAACATAGTTGATTTTACAAACTTACGTAGTTAAATGTCATTCTTTTCCGGTTTATAAATCTTCATCGGCAACTTCTCTTAGAACTTTTGTTGTTGGAAATTTTTTACTTATTTTTATTAAATATCATATTAAAATTAGTATTTCAGTTATAAAACATAGAACAATTGTCTTCTTAAATTATTATACTTTCTCCGTTATTACATTCAACTATAAGGAGTTTATTACGGGTAGTTTGAAAGTAGCGCAAGTGATAGAAATTGAGAGGCAAAAAGTTAGCGTGGTACGGACATGTGATGCGATGAGATGATGAGCACATAGACAAGAAGATGATGAGATTGAATTAAATGTGGATGGTTATAAAGGTAGATGAAGACTGAAGAAGGTGTGGATGGATTGCGTGAAAGTGGATATGCATAGGAAGTGTGTGAGTTCAGATATGATTGCTGACAGAGATGTATGGAAGAGTTGTATATACCGTGCTTCTATAAGAAAAAGGATTGGTTGATAATGATGGATGATTACATTCAACTATTTATTTGTTTTTCTATTCATCTCACGTTCAACGTGTTGTTACGGTATTTGAAGAAATAATCTTTATAGTAGCGTAATATTTAAATGCAACAACAATATCAAAACAATTCAATCCATTTCCAGTGTACCGTAGACTGGTAGACATTCACAAGTGCATGTACTATCTGTACTTCAGATTTTATAAAGGAAAATTAATTGTTAATACTTACAATATGACGTAAAATGTTTAAAGTGGTCTGGTCTATTGTTTGTGAAAATTTGATTGTCACCGGAAGCCCATCCCCTACCTACCAAGTATGTAATTCACAACAGCTTACATATTACTAATGAAATACAATGAATATTATTTATATTAAGTCCGCGTGACTCGTATTTATTTATTTTAGAATGGGTTTTTACTGTATAATTGTAAAAAAAACAACTTTTAAATTTTATCTCTGTGTTTAACTATTAGAATTCATGAACCCTATTTCTTTAGAGAAGACCCATGTTGCTTCGTTGAACAATCAACTTTCAAAACAAACTCTTAATTTAAATCTTTAAAAAATCATTTTCTTTTCAAGTAGCTGTTTTTTTACAAGACTTAATATGTGTGTTATAGAAAAATTCAATTTCACGTGGTAAAATAGACATCGAAGGGTAAATTAACAATTGCGAGGGTGTCTACTAGAAAATTATAAACTCTCTTGAATATGTTCAGATCACGTTACTTTTGTGTAGGGCTCTTTATGAAATTGCCCTTTAAGTATCTCATTTGCTATTTTTTTCTTTCATAACCTTGTGGGCGTATATATTATAAATAGTTGTAGGCATGTTTTACTTATTTATTTATTTTTAATTTTGTAAGAAAACTCTTAGATATAAGTTTTCACAAATAGTTAAACATAATAATGCATAATTGCGAGAAAGGTAACAAAGTAGAGTATTAATAAATAAAATAAACAGAAAGTAGAATTGCAAAAATGCATTGCTTAAATTGGTTACAATCACTGCCAGCCTGGTGTTGAATAAGTCGACTTGTGGGCTCTGACTTGATTCTACGTTAAATTGTCTGGACGCTTTGCAAAAGAAAACACTTTCCCCAATAATTATCCGTTACCTGTAAAGATTAAGTAAAGATTGCTCCTAATAGGTCTGGGTTGTACATTAGTATTTATTTTTAAAAGCAGTATAGGAGAATAAATGTCAACAGAATGTTCTCAACTTTAACATAAACATAAAGTAGGCGACTATACTTAGATAATACATTAAATCTTTTTACAATAGAAAAACGCGTTTGAAGAACTTTAATTATTACTTTATTGCAAAAGTTTACAATCGGAGAAAGTCCAGTTAGTTTGTCTAAAGAAACTAGCTCAAGCTCACTCTTCTATGAAATGCATTTCAGTGCCGTATTAACTTGGAGGTAATAAGGAAAAAAAAGGAAGAAAAAAAGCTTAAAAGCGCGTAGCGGACTCGCAAGTTACATGTACACGAGAAAGGAACCTGATGAAGCGAAGTTTCTTTCTTGAAAGCACTTAGCGTTTGATGTCAATCTAACATGATGGGAAGTGATGTAGTCCAGGATGGTAAACACGCTAACCTTCACTCTTGCCTTTAAGATACCCAAGACTAATCGTCGGGGAACATGGCGCCGACAGACGATTTCTGTCCTTTGATGTTCGTATTAAAAACAAAGAATAAGAATGCTTTGTGCGAATGCGCGGAATGTCAACAACGTAAGGGGCGGAAGCTCCCCGTGCGTCTTGTCCTCAGACCGTGGTGTGGGGAAGGAGTAAGATGACGTTACAGACGGCTATTCTTACGTGTTCTTCAAAAACTTCACAAGGGACTATTAGCTGTGTTATCTATTTTTGTTGTATCCACGCTGTCGTTGGGTCGTATTATGCGACGATTGAGTCTCTGTTATGTACTTTTTCACGTGCGACGCATTTTTTAAGGTATTGGTCATGTTTTTTTTTTATTATGTCGATCGGTCCAAAGTAGTACATGTGTTGCACTCAAGGACAAATTCATAGTAGAGTACTAGTAGTACTGTATTTATTGTAGTTGACAGAAATTAATAATACAATATGTTAAATCATTACATAAATGTTAGATAAAATATTTAAATGTACTAATATTAAAAAGATGTGAACAAAACCTATTGTCAAAAGATTTTTTTTTTTTCGTTTCACTCGAAAAATTACCAAAAACATTGCATGTTTATCATCTGTATTATGACTTTCAAAGACAACATGCCTTTAGTTTTTATTTCTCCGTCCGTTTCGGGGATGTTTTAACGAGATTAGGCACATCATAATCATCTCCGTGCTTGTGCTGTAAGTAATAAGTAAATTTTAAAGGGTACTTAATTAATTAATAATATTCTTATCATTACTTAAAGGTTGTAATGCAAAATTAATTTGTATTCTCTTGAATTATAAATATGTTGTAATTGAATACATTTGGATAAAATTAGAATACAGATATTGTCAAATTTGTAAATACATTTTTGGATTGTTTCTGTCTGCTCTTTGCCGAAAGCAAAACTACATAAATCATTTATGCATACGCTGTTTGTGGCCACTCCACCGCGAGTGATTCAATCTTGATCGGTTAACGATTTCTGCAACTATCTCGGCCTAACCTAAAATAGGCACAGATGTCTACTTTGCTTTGATATAACAGTTACATTTGTATTTGTAGCACATTCGTAAATACTCAAATTTCGTCGGAATTTATTTTAAAATGTATAAAATAGGTCGAAATATAACACGGGTCTTTTTTAACTGATTACAAATAATCTTTTGTCGTATGTACGCGAGCAAATTTTAAACAAAGAATATGACAATAGGGAATAAAGTGGGTAGTTCATTGTAATACTCGTAACTTTTACACAATGAAAAGTGGTTGTCTTGCCGTCGAATACGAGAGACCATCCGCGATAGTTCGATGTTGGGATTACATTCAAGCGACGTAGTCAAAGTGTTACTTTTTTTTTACACTAATAAAAATAAATGGAATTCAAAGCGGTGTAATGTAAAATTGTCATGAACATTAATTGGTATTTATGTAAATGTATGTAATATTTATGCGTAAAAATTGTCATCATCTTCATCATCATTATCAGCCTAATGTAATCGGATGACTTGGTCAAGGTTGCAGGAGTGCACAAGACCGGTCATCGTGGCAATCGATGGGGGAGGCCTGCGTTCAGTAAAAGTTGTAATGTTAATCAATTGCTAATGGAAACTAAACCTGCCTAACTGTATGTCTTGCGGATAGTCAATGGCTTGTTAATTCGTGTTATCCAAATCGATCACATAAATATAAGCAAAATATAGTTGTACGCTTCTTTACGACTATAGACACGGATTTAATAAAATCTTATAAAGATTGTATTCCACAAACAACAGAAGTTTGCTAGAATTATATTACGAGTATGATAAAATATTTGTTATGTAAACAAGTCGTCGAGTCTAAAGCGCGGCAGTTTTTAAATCTATTCAACGTTAAAAAACAAAAGCTTTAAAGCTTCAAACTACTAACGATGCACGCGCTCCTCCCGCACGCATGTCCCTGTAAATGAGGGCAGACGACGTTCGTTACCATGTAACTATGCATATACCGCCCTCGACGTGCATGTCTATACAGCTAAGCAGCGCTCCGACAATATTTTGATGTCCTGGTACTTTGTACACTCGCCTTGATTAGGCGAAGCTTATAAAATATGATTTTTATTTTATATTTAACCTACGTGTCGCGTCGTAAGGAAGTTTAACTGCCACACTCAGATTCATTTCATTGTTACATAAACTCTCGTTTAATATAGATCACTAGTACAAAATATACAATAAGAAACTCCTTTAGTTATCATTTATGGACTGTAATTACTGTACAAAAAAGGTCTTTGACCTTTATTTAATGGTGACTAATTATTTATAATACGTAATTTAAAATGATAAATTAAATTGTCAATTATTATTATGAGTGTCGGCTAAGTGTTTAAGCACTTGACTTGTATTCTGCAGACAAATTACAAATCTCTGCTTTATCAATGTGTTTTTCAATTTTCTAACTACATATAATTATTCATTTTACGTTGACAATGATGACGAAATTAAGTTATCATGTTGGTAATGTAAATAGCAGTTATTTAGTGACGGCAAGCAAAGCTTGTCCGGCTGTAATAATCGTAACTTCACTCAATGAGAGGTGAATACTATGTTGGCAAAATTCCACGACTCCCCGCGACATAACACTGCGAGAGTTGAATTTAATTTATAGGGTATCAACGACAAGTATTGCAGCACTTTTAATAGTTGTCACTCGAATATACTCCGAACCAATGTAATAAATACCACGTACAAGTTAGTTTCAAAATCTATTTGCTTCTTGACGTACCTATCCGATTATTTTCTCATCGTTAACCAAACTTGTCGACTTTTAATAATATCTTTAGTACGTAATCGCATTAGAACCTTTGACCCCTTGTCTGTACCCACTAGGCTATTGGCACCTCAAGTTGTTATTGATGTGCGCATTCACTATCAATAAGTTATTAATGTATCAGAGTAATCATCATTAAAATATGCTTAAATTAAAATATATCGATGGTAGAGAAAAATTAATCTCTCACAGGGTAATTTCAAAAATACACCGCTTTAAAAAAAAAAGAGGAGTGAGTGCATAAAAGTTCATATTAAGTGTATTACATTTATACGATGATGGCGGAATATTAATTTTGTAAACTACTCGTCGAGATTAAAACACGGGAACCTCAATCCAATTCAGCATCAAATTACATAAAGCCTCAAAGCTTCTGACTCCTAACTACGCACGCGTTTGCACGCACACAGGAGCGCGTAGCCGTGTAAACGCGCGCAGCCTTCGTCGGTACAATGTAACTATGTATACGGGACATTCTATCTATACATTCAACCCGTTCAGGGGCGCCCACTGGTGACGGTTCATGCTTGCCTGGTACTTCTTTCAGGATAATGTTCAATTTATAACGTAACTAATGCAATGGAAATCTAGAAATATGTCAAAACGATTTTAGATTTTTTTCTGCTTTAGTTTTTGCTTTAAACTTTAATCTTAGTTTGTAGAGAATTCAATTTATAAGGGAATTCATTGCCACTAATTCAATACTAAGAGCATTTTTTTAATCTAATTTTATTTACGTTAATGTTCAGATGGATGGATAAATGTTTGTTATTACGTATTTCTAGAACAGCTCCACGGACTTTACTAAATTGGCATAGATGTTTAACTCAGTCTGGAAGAACGTATAAACAGTTTTTTTTTTTAATTCCACATCAGCGGAGATGCGCGCGATGACTAATATTCAATAAATGTTTTAAACATCATATAAAATTGAAATGGTTTCTTCTTACATGCTTATTTATAACTAGTCATTAGAATAATTCTTTTGGAGTTTAAACATGGATAAAAAGTAAAATTAAGATAATGTTCCTATGTAGAGCTTATTTTACAAACATCTAGGGGTAGGGGTAGTTACACTTACCCCTAGACAGTTGTTAATTATTACTACTTTGAGATATAATTGAAATTATAAAAAAATACTGAACAAAAGTTTCATACATTAAGCAGCTCCATGAGTCACGTACAAAGGGAGCGCTCCTCACCTCCGGCGCTTAAAATACGAGGAAAGCCGATTACATTCGAAGTACATATTCCCGCGCGCTTTGTGGCCCTATTGTAGCGACAGCTTTACTAAACGGTGAGAAGTATATCATGTTTTGTTCGAATTAGACATGCTTTTATATTTATATCATAGTTTTTAATAAATTGGAATACTACATTTTTAAAAATTATCATCTTCGTCGTCACCAAGGGAAAAATTCAAAATGATTATTTTTAATTTAATTATGAACAAAATCAAAACAACATAATTGAATGATAGTGTGATACAAGAAGATAATTTTCCAACAGTTCTTATTTAATGATTACTTCTACGGCGTAGCATATTCTACGTCGTAGCAACAATAATTGTTATGAAGAATAAACAAAAATATGTTCAAAATTATTAAAGCGCAACTTGAGGTAAAATCTTTACATTTGTAATATTTTTCTATACACAGGCAAAACAGATTGAAAGGGTAATAATTATTCCAAAGGATACTGCAAAGTTTTAACAAAAGTTTGATCCGTGATTGGCTGGCCGCCGCCGCCGCCGCCGCCGCGCTCTGCCCTCGCAGTATATTGAAGAAATAATTTCAGTCGGCAGATCAGACAAAAGTTTTCGTAACAATTTGTTATCGACAATTGCTGCATATTTTGTTTACATACTAAATTATAATGCACACTAATTGATAAACTTATATGTGTGTACTATTTGAATAATATGCCTTTCCGTTTAAAACTTTCCGCCGTATTTAAAAGGCTTGATGAATAACTTTATAAAAAATCTTTATCAGGCTCTTAATAGTGTAGGCCTAAAAAAATCATATACCGTTTTATTGCTTTTTTTTGTAACTGATAGATATTTAAAAGTGATATTTTTAAAAAGTGTATAATTTAAACAGTTGTTACTGATATAAGTTATCGATAACGAATGTTGGAAATAAAAAACCCTTTCCTAATTTCTTTTCGGCTTTGTTAATGGGATCAAAAATACAACTTTTTAACATCGCATAAATGTAAAGTACGTTAATACACATCTCGTGTGTTGTAATAGGAAAACGCGGAAGCGGGCGCGAGGTTTTACACTGAGAAAAATAACATATTCCCAGTTGCAATTCTGAGATTGAATACTATGTTTATACATGGGTATTCGTATGTATTATAAATTCAAGCACTATTACAAGCAAAACTACTTTATTCTTGTTATACATTACATCAACACAAGCACAAGTATAGTATGGTTATTGAGGTAATTGTAGTCGCTATTTGAAATTCATCTCTCCTTATTAATTTATTACACTACTAATTCGAAGTGTTATGCTGTAAACAATTATATTGAACGATAATTTGGCGATACCCACATACATAATTTTTGTGCATTATATCACGCCGTATCGGTAGAATTTCAATCAGATACAGCATGCTTGGTCCTTTAATTGTTTGTTTTAATATACACAAATCATAGAAACAAATAAACAGCGATTCACTAGAGGCTCAGTGCAGCCAACTGTGAAATTCCCGTTAGATAAGCTTTAGATATGAAGTCTTAAAATAGCCTTGATATTTTTCAAAACTACAATACTCTTTAAATCGTCCACTTATCTATATTTACGCAAATGCTGGTTATAAAAAAAACTACGACGTTTTATTAGCTTCCGGAAGGAATAAACAAGCTTACTAAGTAGTTTACCCAATAAGTGCGAAATATCATCCAGATCGGCTTAACCGTTTAAGAGTTACATACGAAACAAACGACCATCCTTCCATTCATCCATTTAAACTCTTGCATTCGTGATATCAATAAATTTAGTAAAAGTTTTTTTTCCTAATTGATTTTAGATCGTTTTGTTATCAATATTTAAAACACATAGTTTAAAATTACATTAAATGTGTCGTACTGCAGTTTTATACAGCAGAAGTAGCGTACCAAAGAGCTTTATAAAAAAAGATACGATTGCAATTCAGTTTGGTTCAGTTCGTAAAGTTGGTTTGAGTGTGAGCCAAATTGTGTAAGCATCAAGACAACGGGCCTTGTATTTTATGTAATTGTCTGCTTTCGGACTTTCTTGTCTTGCCTACCACGTCCGAGTAATCTATTAATGAACGTCAAGTTACAAGAATTATCCTATCACTTTTATTTATTATTTTTTTTTTGATTTGTAATGTGCAAGATTTAATAATTGTATATGAAATCAAATGATCAACAAAAAATTAAGGAAGTAAAATTTAAATAAAATGTCTTCTTTCTTTATTTTAATCAATGTTGTTTATTACTATAATATGTGTGTAAACTTCATCATCATCATCATCATCATTATTAGCCTTTGTCTGCACACTGTTGGACATAGGCCTTTCCCAATGCCTTCCTCAGTACACGGTTCTCATCTTCCCGCATTGTATACTTAAGTTTAAAGCAATAGTAATAACCCGACAAACGTATTACATGCATAGTTATATATTTGTCATGTATTCACTTCAACAAAAAAATATCCTCAACTTACATTTTATCCGCATTGACTTTTACAGAAACTTTCTCGGAGTCAAACAGTCAAACGTTGCAAAGCAATTGTTAGTATCGATACGAAAAGAAAAACTCTCATTTGACAGTTATCCGCTGTCGAGTTCGCTTTAGTATTTAATTTCAATTAGCTTTTACATGAACTTTTTCTTATTTGAATAATATTGACCGTTGCTAACGTCTAAAAGGCAAAGTAAATCAAAGCCATTCTTGTAATATCCCGTATTAGGTAAGTTTATCGTTTATATTTGACTTTGCTATGTTATTAAGGTAATCGTGAAATGTAAATAATTAATAAATTAAAATATCATTTACTGAAACGATTAAAACTCGATGAAATCATATTCAATTCATTCTATTAGTAAATGAACAACAGAATTGCTGAATTCGTGGTTAATATGTAGACTGAAATGTCTGATTCAAATTTATATGATCAATTAACGAAAGTCGATTTAAAATATTTCCGACGAGCATCATCGGGCAACAATTTCATTAAAAGGTTCCATAATCATCTGAAACGATCATAACAATCGCATCACGAAATAATAAATTAAATAGCAAAATAGCGTCCATAATACGTTGCTCGAATTAAGTGCAAACCGCAGCCGGAATGACATTTAATTTTAAACTATCGACTGCTCGGAGAAAAAGTGATTTTCGTCGAGCCTCCGAGAGGCGGTTAAGTGGAGAACGAGGGTGAGCCGGCCCGATTGTTGGAGCACTTGCACCAAAGGATTTTCTAGTATTATTTTAGTATACTATATTATTTTTATTAACTTGGAAATGATGTACCAACAGATGGGTT
>JAODUI010000032.1:4728767-4768670 GCA_027563995.1 Papilio gigon
ATTCTAATACTTGCGACTTTGAAATCGAAAAAGGTTGTACTAGTTACCAAAACGTTAAAATATCTGATTTCTATGTATACTATTATTTATCGTAGTCAAATTTTATAATGTAGTCATTCGAAAAATAAAAAAGTGATTTAATGTTCGACATTTCTAATGAACTCCATTGCATTTAAACTAGTTTATTGAGAGTCGATAAATGAAAAATAAAGTGAAGTCGATTACGAATTTTTCACAAATTTTATATCAATCAAAAAAGTTAAAGAACCGCAATTAATAACTTTGGAATAATTAGACCAAAAGTTGTACCACGGGCACGAAAATGACTTAGCTAATTAATGACGTCTAGATAATTTGCATAATCAATTAATATCATCAATACTCCATGGTTATTGATAGATAAGCGGTAAGTAATTTTCTGTCGCAATACAAAACAAATTATATTTAATAATAATTTTAACAAAGTCTATTCCTGCCTAGAGCTATTGTAGCAATTTTAAATGTCCTTCGAAATTTCAACATCACCAATTCCCACCTAACCTTGATTCAACGGCGACGATTTGAATTTCGTACAATAACAAGTATCCTTCCATTCAGAGCTGTAGGGTTGTCAACTGGAATGAGAACGTCCAATGAAAACATGATATACCATTCCTTTCATAAACTAATACTATTCAATAGAACATTTAACTATTTCTAGTGTATTTAGTTTAATTTAATGAGCGTGTTGGTTGTCAAGACGCCCGGTAAGACAAATAAAAAGAAACTAAACGGAACGACTTACAGACGAAGTCCTCGCCGTCTTACTTTCATTGAAGGTATTTGAATAAGATACTTAGGATGGTATCAACATATTAAAATAATTGCCACGCTAAAGACGAAAAACTTGAATATGTTTTGTATGATATTTAAATATGAAATAACGCATTATAAGTATGTTATTCATTTTATAGAATGTCCTGACATAGTTTATCTTAAGTCAGATAAAAACGTACTGATGAATAAACTCACTCCATTGGTGACGAATGTAAACGTACGTTTGGAATTTTTAATTTAAAAACTCGAGGTTGCAAATTTAATTGAAACGTATCGATTTCTGTGCAAATGTATCGCGAGAAAATTTAGTAATGGCACTTGTTTGAAAAAAATCAAAATTGTTATTTTTTTTTTCATAATCGATAATCCAACTTATTTCGACCGAAATAAAGTTCACATTCGATTTGGTTTTATTCGTCGTGAATCTGATTTTTATTTACAAATTATAACATGATGGGATGTAATTATATTTACGTCACGCTGCACCCACTAATGAATATCTCTATACATAAAAAAAATGTAGTCTACTTATAAAATGAATCCAGTGTAGATTTTCGTGTAAAACTGTTTCAATATTTGTAACGATTTTAAAGCAAACCATGCAAGACACGTTGGAGTAAAGTTTACCTACTAAGTTCATAATGTTAAATAAGCAAATGCATTCATACTGGTACTCTACATTTTTATATCTGAAATGTCCTTTTACAATACTAAAATTAGTAACAACCAACAATTTATTAGAAAAATACGTAATAACCTCTTTAAAGCAATGATGACCATTTTTAGCAATCAAAGTCCTGCACATTTTTTTTTTCAGTTGACTTTCCAAAGCAATAAGTGAATTTGGCCAACCCTTACGTTAGCACGCTGATGGGCACGCAACGAATAGTTCCCACAAAGATCGTGGCCGTGATGCCCGAATCGAGCTTGGTTATTACGGCCTGAAATTAGGCAGCCGATCGCAGCCCGCGGCACCTACACATTAGGCTTTATACACAATGGGAACAAAATTATATAAAACATTGAAATATTTTTTTAGCATCATAAAAAGGTGTAAAATTTTGTCTCTTGAAGAAGTCTTAATATATTTGGAGAAGAAGATGATTTAGTTATGACGAGTCTGGCACTGGTCCAGTGTTTTCCTGGTCGAACGATCAATCAACTTACTGTCATTTTTTCCCTTTCGCTATGCTAATCGAATGATTGGATAATCGTGTTCACATTGTTCAAATAAAAGCGAAACCAAACCTTTACTATTCCTAACTTGACTTCCAATATAACCATTGTAAAGAAATGTTCAACATGTCCGTTGCATAAATTATTATTATTTTTTTACTATCTTTCAAATTGTCGCTGAGTCAGACATTTAATATAGATTCAGATTAAGAAGTCTAAATAAGGAACTGCTTACGTAACAATTGTACCGTCTTTAACAATTAATAATTAAAGTATGCATCAATGCACAAAAAAAGCGGCAACCAGGGAGGAATGGCGCCGGCTTGTGAAGCGAGTCGCTAAATGATGATGACCACGAACAGTCTGACAAGACTGCAACGACAAAGAAGAAGAATTAAAGTATAATGTTGTGTAGTAAATATAACGCTACCATTATGAACGTACCTTTGATAAGGTCGTTGTTATGAGTGTTGCCATATCAAATCTATTCATAATAGGCTAGTACCACGACAAATCAGCTTAAAGATAAATGGTTAGTAAAATTGCCTGTACGTTTGTCGCGATGCAATCAACTCGTGCGTACTTGATGAATACTTCTCTACCGCTGTGCTGTCGTCTACGAATGTATTACCTTTATGATATCAGTATTACAGAATTAGTTTTACTTGATATTTGTATGTGGAAAGGTTATTATTCTTTTGTTTTTTAAAGATATGATATGCAATCAGAAGAAATATATATATTTTTTAATTTCAAAAGCTTGTCTAACAATATAAATAAAATGAGGATCTTACAATTATACAATAAAGTAACTTATTTAATTATAATAATTACTTATAGCAGATAAAATATAAAATTAAATGTGAATTTATTTTCCCATATTAAATAAGTCTGGAATATCAATGAAAAGCAAGAGAGTGAAATATTAATCGGTCTAAAAAGTTTTTATATTTATGGCGTATCCCCGGGCGGCATTCGCGGTTTACATGCGAATGTAATTCGAAAGCTCCCAATCATCGAGCGAGTTCCGCTTGTTGTCCCGCTAATTGGAAAGTGACAATCCTATTTCGATGATTACTCGTGTCTGCGTTCCACTTTACCAACATAAATATGTGCGTACATTTTACACAAAATTTATAATAACAATAGCGAGTTTATGTAACATATTTCATTGGCTATGTTTAACATGCATTCCATATCTGCGACATATTATTGGTCATTCACTGATTGAAATTCAAACATAATTCACGTTACTGTAAATTAGTTACGATTCTTTAGTCAATTACCTAATCTCTATACCTAAACTCTATTTTTTTTGTATCAAAAATAGCTTTTCGCGTTTTCCTTTAAAAGTAGTACAAAAATTTCGCTTCCAGTATTATTTTTTTCTACTTTTTTTTGTAGATTTTTGTTAACTTACTAACATATTTTGTAACCGTATTAGGTAAGCATAAAAAAGCTTGTGCTAAGATACGTTTCACGGTAAAAGTCAAATGGGATTCGAACCCACGGCCTAGATCGGTAGTCCGTATCCTTAACTATTAAGATATTGGCGTTAATTAATAATAAATATAGTGGTATTATCTATCAAAGTTATAATAGCTAACCAAAACAAATGAATAAAGAATAAGAACACTGGTAAAGGCAAGCAACATTGGCCTATCCACTCGAAGTGTTATCTTTGAATAGACATTAACATGTTTTTCGGTTCACCTAATAACATAATATACCCGTAGAATGGACAGCGGGGAGCAATGTGAACATATTATATCACTGTTGATTCTGTCTATAAATCAACATAGTTCCTTTGTAGATTCATACGGTCATGGCATCTGATACGTACTGTGACGTTTCAACATATTAATTCCGTCATATATGTTTACATACTTATCATAGTCACGATTTATTAAAACAGATATGTTTTCTTTTAGAAAATGACTTTGCAATGGAGTCTAAATACTGTGGAAATTATCGGGGAAGGCTTATGTCTAGCAGTCGGCTGACAAAAGTTGATGAATGATTAAAGAAGGAAAGCCCTTATGGAGTTCATCAGGACAATTGATTTTCTATTCTTTTGAATGATTATTCAGATACATTAAGTGGTAATGGCCAAATTTAAGTTCGCTAAGTCGATTGTTGCTTGTTTTGAATGGTAATGAGTGGCGGCGGGGTCGCGTGGCCGCGGGCAGGTCCACTTACCGCGGACACTCGCTGTTTACGGCCTTATTGACAATTACCACGCAACATCCATGGAAATTGGTCATCGAGATTCCTGTTTGACTATTTAATGGCCTAATATTACTCTTGATATAAACCTGTATTGTGTCTTTGACAATTAGCTTTCTATGAATATTTAATTAACACTACAAATATCTGAATAATTAAATCCCAATTTCAGAAATAAAAATCTTCTAAAATAAAAGAGAGGAATGATTTCACTCAAACAACAAAGCCTAATATATCTATATGTGACATAATTGTCTAAATTTGCTTAATTTTGGTAGTAATATTTATTTAATATTTTACGTGTTTTCAGCTTACTGATCGATTATGTATGAACAGATATGGAATTAACAGTTACTAAAACATTACATAATAACTACTTTAAAAACGCTATCGTAAGTATGAATGTCGACGGTTGTAATAGGATTTTCATTTTCCAATTAGCGATTTCTCGTGAAGTGTCAGCGTGCAGCCGCACAGCCTCGCACAATGGAAAATAGAGCTTTCCTTTTACATTTTCAAATCGTAAAAAATCTATTTCAAACGCAACGTAAACTATTTAGTATATTACAGTTAGTTACATAATGTGGTAATTAAAGTATTAAACATAGATCTAACAAAACTGTAATATTATTATACTCAAATAGAGACATTTTTGTAATCCAGAGATGAAATCTTTTAGTGTAGATTTTCCATACTAAACGTACAATAAAAAACTCCCTTAGTGACAATTAATCGAGTCTGATTGTGACGTTAAGAGATTAACTGTCACACATGTTAATGATCTGGAAATCTATTCACGATTGTATTAACGTATTCGAATTGAAAACGCAGAGCGAACGGTTGACATGAAGTAAAATAATCTAGCGGTGAGTGTGCACTCGACAATGGCTCGAGTAAATGAAGTTGTTCGAGATAATTACAACGTTCGAGTATCGGAGGAACCCGTTCTGTTGTCGAAATCAATTAACCTTTGATAACTACACTGACGTAAACTCAAGTTCTATTTTATATAATTGAATTGTAAAATATTGTCATGTCTTAATAAATAATTCTTCCCCATCTATTCTTAGATCATATAGTCATTGTCGAAAAGATTTAGACAAGCTTACATTCCTTCATACGTGCGGTATCTCTGTAAAGATATTTTTCTTGTCTATCGAATTATTTTATTTAATAATTTAAGATAAGCTAAAATTGTTACCTAATAACAATCTTAGCGGGAAGTCGAGAGTTAGAAGTCATTGTTAATAAATTCCAACCACGTGCGCGACTTGTGCTCGGATCAGTCTCGCATAGTTTACGGCGTCAAGTGCCGTGGCCGCGCTCTCTTACTCCTGGTAGTTTTACAGCATCGTATCCAACCATCATAAAAGCCATAATTAATTCTGACAGAGAAATTTGTACTACGTTCGTATTAGTACTAAAGACCTTAATGTTCCAAGTTTAGTACATCGTTCTTAGCTAAGAGCACGCTTTTTATAAATTATTCATTTTAATTTTCTTTATCTAATGCAACCAACATTACTAGTTTACAGTTTCTAGCTAAAAAATAAATATCTTTACCTGCTCAACAATACGTCAAAACCGGTTTATCCGTGTTACCTAAGGTAGTTCATAAAGTAATACGATAAAATATGTACAAACAATAAAAAATATCCTCCATTAAGTCGGGAAATTATTTTAATAATGCCCTATGTAAAAGCATGAATCGGTTTCATATATCACAGGTACGTCATTGTACAGTCGACTGCAAAAATATTCTTACTTGCGGCCTTTGGTATTAAAATATGTATGCATGTATTCGTCAATAACATCTATTGACATCTATGATCGGTAACATACAGATTAATACATACATGCATATTCTTGAAACAGAAGGCCTATACATATTTGTATATCTGACTGATGTATTTCAGTTACAAATGATCGCGGCGCAGTGTTTGCGGTAATTGCAGCGTCGCTGCCAGCTTGCAGTTGCAGTTTGCATTAGACTCCTCTCCATGCAGCTTTGTGCTGTGGTTTTGATTCGTCACTGCTCTTGTAACTTCGGTTACACTTTGAACATCGAATCTCAAATATTACATACGTTTTAATTATCGAATATACTGAATCGATTTTTGAATATGTCACAGCGTCTTAATAACAAGGTCATGCACACACGCTAAATTCGTATAACATTTTGAGGTCTCTTAGATTGTAAGCGGCGCTTACGCCGTTATGGACATTAATTAACGCCAATTGGTCACTAGTCACTTCGGTTGACGGGACTGATAAGCATTAATTTTCACCTTAAGAGCTATGTATCTTTACGAAAGCCTACCTATGCTTTCAATTGTTAAGTTAAATTTTACTGACATAATACATCCATGTATTGCAGATGATGTCAACATTTTATCTACGAGAAATAATTCAAATTTACAATGAAATGTCACTAAAAAAATAGATATGGTGATTTTATGTATCGCAAAAGTTGATCGGTTGACTGAAGATCGTTACGAGAGAACAAGCGTGTCTCGGCTCTTCACCTACTTGCAATATTAAGTAAGAGCGGCGCTGCGCGTGCGAGAGGTCACGGCCAAGGTTATAACTATTTACAAGTTTTTGGACTCTTATTTTTATAGCAATAAAGTGATACTTAGTTTAGATTTATAATACTATAATTAACGACTGTAAGTGCAACCGTGGTAGGAGAGGGAACCGAGTAATGCTTTTGTTATTGCTTATCCGACAACAAACATCAGTCAACGTCTTTATACATGTCTGTTATAGACTTAGGTTATAATAGTTTATCGAGCGCAAGGTCTATACAACCGCAATATAGACAGGTGACTGTTGCACTACTGGAGATGACGTTGTAATTACGATGAACAGAGCTTGGCTCTACGATGAATGATGTAGACTAAACAATGTCTTTGAGAATTATCTGTTAACAATACAAATATACAAATTGTTAACAATTGAACATGGTTATGTTGCATGAAAATTTTCATTAATCAACCTGCTCTTTCCATATGGAGGATCGGCACAGTGTGTACTCTTCCATACATCTCAGTCAGCCGTCTTATCTGAACTCACAAACTTCTTACGCATATCCTCTTTCACACAATCCGTCCACACCGTAAACATTGCCATAATGTTATAATTATTTAACATTATTGTTCTGGTATTAGAAGTTTCGGTAATTATATACAAAAAAAACATGTAATCGAAGCAATTCATGTATGATTTCTATAGGAAAAATATTTTTATTTTCATTTTACTTACAAGTTATTGAAAACCATACTAGAAATCGTTGCTCTAATTTTACCAACCCTTAGGGATGTCATTCTGTTGGCACTCGCTGGGGCCAATACTAATCTAAAGTAAAACCTAACCGTTACAGTGTATAAATAAATTCTAATGGGAAATTTATAAAGTAGTTGATGTTTGAATTTTCTTAACGATGATTAAAACATTTAATTTACTTTCGGAAAAATGAATGGAGTAAAAAAAATCTATGCGTGCTATCATTTCATTTTGTCCGAGACAAAAAAAAGGGAACGTTTTAAGTGTTTCCGATCCGAGGCTTTCCAAATGTATTTATATACGTAAATACGAAGGTAGATTTCATAGCGAAGCCGCGAGCAAACATCTGACTAATAGTCCATAAAGGTTTCGCGTTCAAATATTTTCAAATATTCCTCGCAGCACACGCGTGAATGGACTGAACCAATTTATTCCTTAACATGTGCAAGTGAATATGCTTTTAGCCGAACTAAAAAGTAAATTAAGCTCAGCCTTTATACTCGCAATAATTAAAAAAAAATAATCGCATCTCTACAATCTAATTGATGGTATATAGACCAAAAGTTATTGCACGGATTGAGCTAAATTTAAATTTTAATAGTGTAAGGATAAGCTGTAAATTTGAAGAACCCTTAAAAATTAATATTCGCTTAGCTTATAATTATATTTTAAAATATATTATTTGAGTAGACGTTCGTAAAATTTTATTTTAGTTTTATATCGAGGTTGAATGATTACAAAAATTAAACCTGTTAACTGACAAATTACATTTTAGTTAGTCATTGGATGGTATTATTGAGATTTTTTTAGGAAAATTGTTACAACTTCATTATTTATTTGATCTACAAATCAAAACCATTCCATCATTTTACATCATCAAACCGATCACTAAATATACACATAAATAACATATGTCGTTTTTCCTCCGGTAAAAAATCAGTTCTTCTAAATACCTTTGGATCGTTTCTACCTTTAATGCTATTATTGAAAAAAATATTAACACATGACACTACATACGGTATGAATCGGTTTGTGGGTGCTTGACATTCGTGCATCGTTTTCAGTAAAATTAGCGTGCTTGTATCATCAAAAGTAAGCGACTTGCCACACATGCGATGGCGACGGTAGTGTGCTATCTATTATGCCTTTGAATTTAAATTGATATCAGAATAACTCTCATACGATACATCAAAATAAAATCTTACATTATAAACGTAGAACATTTCTTATATCATGGTTTTTTTATCCGTCGACACACAACAGTACCGCAATAACGCGACGCAACACCGACGTGGCATCTCTCTATCACGCAAATCCATTTGTTCAGAAATAAGGCCGTAGCTTGCGCAATCTGTAACACTCACTGATGATTCATTGATAATGAATAACTCTTCTTGTCCTGGTGTCGAATAAAC
Source organism: Papilio gigon (assembly GCA_027563995.1). Taxonomy (NCBI): domain Eukaryota; kingdom Metazoa; phylum Arthropoda; class Insecta; order Lepidoptera; family Papilionidae; genus Papilio; species Papilio gigon. Next base: position 4,737,686 of record JAODUI010000032.1, read on the forward strand.
GAATACTTATCTCGACCTATTTAAAGATGAAAGAAATGTTAATTGACATTAAACGAAATTAAAAGTACAGTAGAAGTCTAGTCTAATGGCAACATCAGGTGCAAATGTTTTTTGTACGGCATATATCCGCACAAAATATGTTATATTCAGAGTTTGATTTTTTATTCAAACAAAATAATATGAGCGCGATGTACCTATATACAAACAAAATTTTAATGCCTTTGAGGTTCATCAGGATTTGATGATGCGGCTTTTCAAAGTAAATTACCTCAAATTATGTTTTTATATCTATACATATGTGAATCAAGTATTTTTAACACTTGTTTGTGCAATTTGTCGTAAATCCACTTTGATGGTCCGCCCCTTCTGTAAAGACAAAGTTTATTAAAAGCTGTTGGTCTCAAATTGCTTTATAGGCTTATTAAACTTACAACAACTTTCACTGTGTTAATGTACAGTATAACTTTGTATTAATAAACTTCAATTTATTTATTAGATTAATAACTAACAATCACAATATCTTAAATACTGCCTAGTATTTTGGATTTAAAAATAGTTAAGTAGTCTTAAGTATTTAGTTAATTATACTGACAATTTTTATCACTTTATAATAAAATTGAAGGTTTCTATTTCGCAATAAAAATATGTTCGTGACTATATCAGAATTTTAGTTAATCCCTACGTGCACTACCGTTTCACGCGACGTCTGCATATTCAGCATAGTTTACAAACAAACGTCACACAACTCTTATTGACCGTGTTTCTGTACATTTATTACTTAATTTTATTAACGTATTTTTATCTTTACTGAAAAATGAACAATATATGTAAAACAAATTCATGACATTTATAGAAAACGTCTCAATGACCAATGTCGGAAGAATTAACTACCACCGTAATTATTTCATGTTGTCACTTGTTTTAAGGCTTCGTTCAGAAATAACAAAAGTATTGTTATCAACATAATAAATAAATATAGTATTTAAATTATAACGAACAATTTTGATTAAAATGTAACAAAAAACATGAACAGCAGATGTAATTTTATGTTCTTATATTTCAAGGTATAGTGCTGCGACAAAGACTTTTTTTGTTTACACAACGTTTGTAATGTTTTGCTAATTTGGAGCTCAAAATTTGGAACAAGACAGTTCGTCTCATTAATCCTTGTTTATACAATAAAGGTGATAATTAACTCGGCCTGTTTTCCCGTTTTTTTTTTTTCAGTTGAACAGAAATTAAGCGAGCACCGGTATGAAAACGACATTCAATGATATAAATAAAAATAAATTTAAATATTCGCAACAATGTTGAAAGACTTTTGTAAAAGCTTCATTTCAGCAAATTTCTATGGTTTTACAATTCGAAACAATTTGTTCATCCGTTTTGCTTGTTTATGTTTTTTATTATAGAAATATAAACATTACAAAAATCAATCCGATGTGAACTCAACGTAAATTATACGACGGTAATGAATAAAAAATACACATCTCATTATCTTCGTAGTCGATTGCTACGAAGGTGGCCGTAGAGACGGCGTAGTCGTCGTAGCGAAATGAATGCTACACGCTCGACGTGTAAACATAATTGTAATTGGAAGTATCAGATTTTATATTTCAATAAACGTATAAAAACAAAAGACTACCAACTAATTATTTTCAAAATTAATCTTTCCTTCATAATTTCATTTATGTAGCGCACAAGGATGCTCGCTTGTTTATTGTTTTTACGAAACGAATCACATTAGAATTATTTTTTTATTTTTAGAAAATACGACGTGTTTCGTGTACGTTACCATGTTTGGGCATAACAACCAACTTTTAATCGACTTACGTATTTGTGCGAGGGTCAGCCGTTGTTTTGCGATTGTTCGTCGCGACCAGAGAATTGAACTCAAATTAACTTTTCTGAAACCTGTTTTGTTCAATGCCCGGAACTGCAGTTTCGAGTTATTAATTTTTTAATGAATTACCATATGACATCCCTATTCTTAAAGTTTTTTTTTACCGATCATAGTTATTCAAACACATATTAGTCAATTGTTTATAGGTACTTTTTCTACCAAATTGGAGTGGTAATAAAAAAACTTTTGCTTTCTTTGGTTTGCATTCCGTTTCTTTAAGTTAAACACCTCAGTTTGTTTTTTTATTAAATCAAAATAAAGTCGGTAAACAGTTTCAACTTAATTATGTTCTGGTTGTGAAGAGTGGCGTAATGGCGCTGCCTGCAATAAGCCGCGACGCCTCAACGCCGTCATTTCTTTACAACGTGAAGCGACGGCCGCTATAGTTACATAATTTTTTCGTCGTCTTACAGAAATTTCAAAGCGAAGTTTTAATAATTTCGCTGACATTTGACCTATTTCATTAATCTGAATTCACTCTGTCAATGTAATAACAAAGTGACATAATATTAATCTAATTTATCATTTCCTTAAGCATCTTTAAAAAAACTTAAAATTGTTTAATTGTAGAATATTTATGGCGCTATGAATTTTCATACACGTAGTCAAAGTTACTGTAAGTTTTATATGTTCATAGACTAATCTCATTTCTGCGGCTCTCGGCAAACTTTGCACTTACATTGAGTACAGTCAAAGAGAGTTTAATGGGAAAGTATCGGGCGTGCAAAACGCGTATTTCATATGTTTTAGTTTTTTTTTATCTTTTTATCAGCACCGTTTAACATTTAAATTATTTATTTTCGTATGATCATTTCGTTTGTGGCATTATAAATATGAATAAGTGTGATAACAGTATATTGTCATTTATTTATTCTACAATAAATTTAGTAGACTTACTGTCAAATTAAATTTCTACATCAATAAAGCTTTTAAACATTTGTCATACATTGTCAAACATTTAATTTAAGGAACTTTCTAAATGTTTTGTGTTAATATTCTCCGCTTCGCGACAACTTCCTGCACGTGCGCGCACCGACTTAATAAAGTAGCTTTATACTTAATTCTCTTTCACGGCTATGATTTTATACTCTACATATTAACTGTTCCTCAAGCACGTTTGATAATTATAGATCTAGTTGTATACAACTCTTATAAAGATCATAACAGGAAGGAATAGGGTTTGTAGATAGCTAACAGTACATAGAGGTGGATATTTCAAGGTTTTTTTTTAAAGTAATTTAACAAAGGATCCGTATCTTATTTAAATTCTTGTTAAAACATGTCACATAATAATAAACCAAAATACGACTAACGTACCGTACATATGAAAATATGAAAAACTTTAAAATGTGAATCTCGAAATAGAAATAGGAAAAGGCAAAAAAAAATAATTACACGTCTTCCTTTACAATTCCACTGAACTAACAATCCTGTCTTGTGTATGTAACTTTTAATTACACAAAAAGTACGGACTTTTCTACGCGCAGAGAGTCATCTACGGTACAGTGGCTACTCATCGTAGAGCCTGTCTACGATGCTACGTACGTATGTATATATATGGTTATGAAAACAATACCTGACTGGTCTTATTACTATTCAGTTTGTCAACTCATTATTTTTAACTTATTAAAAGTTTCGTGTGACATTACACTACATTAATTAGAACTACCGATCTACACGAGTGTTAGCTGTTATTATAATTAGTAGACTCATTATTTTTTTTAGTCACAATTTTACACTACCGCATCTCTCTTATTCAACTCTATATCTATATAAATAAGGTACAAAATGATTTTTTAATCATCTATATATCATGATTTCACGAACGCCGGATCGGCTCGCAAGGTTTTATAAACCTTAATATTTGGTGTTAATCTTAAAACAATTAATGACGAGCCTCAAAATAGTCGTAATATTTTAAGAAATAGATATCAAAGTATGTGCATAAGAAATAAAATTAATTTTATGATATTAATGTTTTGATTACAAAAATATATAATGATAAATCTATACAACAAGTAGGGCTTTATTAACAATATTTGAAATCTTTTGTTTGCATGTTCTAAAGCGTCATATCGCTTGCGGAGTGAACAAACACACTAAAGGATTATGTTCAATGTGCATAAAACGTGAACCGTTTCCAATTTTTTGGGAAATACCGTTTCTAACAGCACGTTAAAAATATTCTTTATTTTTTAATCTACAAAGAAAACTACAATCTGAAAAAATCTGATTTAGAAATTATCCAAAATCTTGGGAAGTACGAGTGAAAAATTTGTAGCAAAATCATCCCGTTAATGTAACAAGTTGTTCGCATTTAACTTAACGTCAATTTTGTTGTTCGATTCCACAGAGTTTCTAAGCGGATCAGAGAATTTACTTGTTGCACTGTATACTTAAGGAACATTATTAAAAGTAAATAATAAACAAATGTCGGGGATTCTCGAAAAGAAACTGTACAGAGGAACGCACTCTCCGAACTAGCTTGTATGTTGTAGCGGCAAACAGTTATCATACGCCGAGTCCTTTGACGCACTGACAGCGCCCCCTAACGTATTTGATTTGATTCTAGCATGTTTTAAACTAAACATTGCTTTATTATTATTACTCTTGTGATATATACTAGGTAAAAGTAAATTAATTTATTTTTCAAGATCTCTATATTCTGTGTAAATTATTAATAAAATTAAGTAGTTTTTTAAAATAAATATCAGTATGCACTCTTTGTACCAAATGTTAGGATTTCAACAACAATAACAGAATTGGTATTTTAATTCGATGGGAGGAAGGTAAGACATCCCCGGCGAATGCAGCGGATAATGAAATGATGCTTATCCGGACTGAGTCGATCCATGTAATCTCCTAAGTTGCATGAATTCTTAACTAGATGATAGGGTTTTATAACAAGCTTGTACGAAACAAATACGATTGGTTATTTTGTTTTAGCTCGTATATAGTCGGAGAACGACATGTTTACACTCCACCTTGAGTAATTGACGAGATATACCTTCAGATAAATGTAAATTTAATATAACAGTTAGCCAGACGTACGTTTCAATAAATATTGAGATAATATATAAATAAGCTCTATTATTATTAAATCAACGAAAATAAAAGACAATCTAGAAAAAGAAGAAAAAAAAAATTTATTTTTTTAAGCGTCATCTAGTTTTTTATAAGTGTAATTCAAGAGTGGATTCGAAAGTTGAAGATTTATAGATGAATTTCTTAGTTCATGTTTGCTAAGTAATAAATTCATTGCTGAACGTATCATCCGTGTTGCCTTACTGTTTGGTTTAAATGTGCAATCAAAGCTAAATATTCATGTAAAGATTCAGTTAAGTGAAGGAAGACAGAATAAAGACGGATAATTGCGATATTTGTATTCATGAATTTACCCGAAGCGATTTCGAGTTCTTGAAATAGTGATCGGTAAAGCTTTTCAAACTGTTGGTTTGATTAAACTATTTGCAATTTAAATTGAATGTTCTTGTCACTTTCTTATAATTATTTAATTACTCTTTGCACTACGATCGATTAATTACTTTGATATACAAGAACAATTACACAAAGATAATACGTAATGTAAAGTTAGTAAGAAACGGGTTTCTTACCACGATGGATAAAATGTGGACACAGAGAGTATGTATTGTCGAGAACTGAACATGAAACTGAAGGCAGATTTATCCTGCAGTGAGAACTCGAACAATAGTAGTAGTCGTATAATTAGGAAGAAGGTAGACCGATGTGGTTATCTGTAACATTTTCGTACTACCGCAGAAACTTCAGTCAACCCGTGACCATGGCGCATGCAACTGTGCCGAAATATCTGGAGCTCAGAGAGGCTAATCGTGGTAATAATCCCGTTTTTACGAATATTATATTAGTAAAAACCACGAAAGTTTAAAGTTATATAAAATACATAACTTTGTAAGCATGTATTAGGCGTCAGTCAGATGTCATCATAATAAAAATATGCGAAAGTCGCATAAAATAGTAATAAGTTAAATTTTAAACGTTCAGATATTTTTTAATTCTGTAAATAATTTAAAATGTTTTCGAAACCATCGTAAAATTAATCAAAAAATCATTAAATAAATGAAAAATATTGCAAGTGAAGACACCAAACATTTTCAATATTATTTTCACTTATTTGCAAAATTTTAAAAACAATTTTAACATTTCCTAAAATACTACATTAATTTTTCGTGTCGAAATTAAGTTCCGTCTAGGTGATTAAGTGGAGGTCCAATTAATTTGAGAGCTGTTGTAAAATAAAATTTACAACAGTTCTTTAATTAATAATAAAATGATAACGATCATTTTCGACATAAATTAAAATAATTCATTGGTTAGTTATTTATATTTTAAATGACAACATTGACAAGTATATGGTAAAATTATAAAGTTATTAAATAAAGTGTTAAATATTACATCGATTTAAACTAGCACTTAGTACTCTTTTGGTGCAGCTAAAAAAATAATAGACAATTAAGTCTAGTAGCTTTCCTTCAACTGGCCTTTTATGCGGCGGTTCAAAGAATAGCACTTTAGGAAATTTTTGGAAGCCGCGTCTCTACAACGTGAAAAGCTCGAGTAATTAAGCTAAAACATGTCAAGTTACAGAGCAACTAGTGCTTAACTTGAGAATATAAAATTATGTATCTCTTTATGAACATTTAGTTCTTATATCTCTATTCGAGTTATTATTTAGTATCGATTTATGAGAATCGATTCTTTATTTACCCGTTCCGTTATATAGCATATTGTAAACAAAAATCTAGAGACTTTCTTGTTACTAACTGGCTTATATTGCTGATCTAAGAATCTATGTAGTGACATGATTACTGCAATTTTTTTAATTAGAAAATATTTAAAAGTTAAAAAACCGTATCAAATATTTGCATTTATTTCATTTATCGCTCATTGAAATTCACAATGCAAAACGAATTCAATGTTTATTTTTAAAAAGCTGTTTAAACTTTAAATTTCACGGAAGAATCTAAGTTAATGAAAAGCTTGTCAAATTTACCGGAGTAAAATTGCTTTAAGTGAAAGCTTCTCAGGATTTGTTGAAGTTACATAACTTCAAAAGTGAACAACTTTATACTTACACTGAAGTTATCTACCTTGGTCGCGTTATACTTACATATAAAGATATAAAATACAGTTTTTGTCTTCATTGACTTTTGGTTTACAGATACAGAGGAATGCAGATATTTTGATGAAAAATCTTGATTTTTTTTTGTAACGAACAAACTGATTTTTTGGTTTATTATATAAAATGTCATTTGGTTAACTTTAAAAAAGATGTAAAAAAAAAACTAAACTAAATCATATAAATATTTTTTTATCAGATCTTAAATTTCAAAATTGCACCATTATTATAATTAGTAACAAAATATAGAAGGTGCCGTACTATTATCTTTAAACATTTAAATTATTTTTTTTATTTCTTTAATACACATTTACAATAATCAAATACTACAACAGACATTGATTTTATTGTTTTTTTAAAAGACCGAGTGGAACTTATTAAAGTTATTTTAACAGCACAACAGATGTATTAGTTAATTCAGGAATAACTGCTCTAGTTTCGTGTTTATAGACAGCAGCTCGCCGCGGCGAGGCTATTAAAACTTTGGAATATTTCGCGGGAACAGTTTAAAATCTACACACATAAACCGGAACGGATTCTTTCCTTACAGGCCCGAAGCCCGCTCGTAAGTGGCTCGTTTCAAAGTGGTGTAAAACAAGCGTATCGTAAGCTCGCGCGCGCGGCGCATGTGCTCTCGTTAAAAAATAAAAGCCTCTTTAACATCTATGGTTTCTTCGCTTTATTTTCAAAAAAAAGAACTAAAATAACGGATTTTATGTTTTTTTTACATAATTCTTTTGATGTGTAGCAACTTTGAATTACTTGTTTAAAGTTTGATTAACCACTTACAAGTGTTTAGTCATTGAAGATTCTTAATAAGTTACGGTAGACGGAACAAAAATGTATGACCGGTTCAAGTTACTTACAAATTTCATTCTGGTTCTTACAAAATTCTAATTGGTATATTTATATACTTTAGGAATAGAGAAAGTTTGACAGTATCCTGTTTCAATAACAAACACTTAAAACGATAATTTCCTTTGCATTATACATACAAAAAAGAATTGAAGGATGACGGCGTCATAGAGGAATAGTTTTCCGTTAAATAGAACCATAAACTATGAAACGGTTATCAAAATATGGTGTGATAGAAATTTGCATAAAGAGATAAGAGCGATCAAAGGATTGCTGGCGGAGTGTTCACCTGGCGAACATATTTAAGTTTTCATGAAGTGAGGAAATGGAAAATAAATTGGATTTGAAATAAGTATCTTAAAACTACACAAGATCTATTTGCTTTGTTTCGTTGTGGCTTTAAAAGTCTCCACATATTAATTTACCGCAGTCTTATAGGAATACACTAACCATTATTTTCTCTGTTGTTTTATTGAACGCCGTAGTACTTACAATCAGAGCTTTGATATTAGTTTATTTGTTACGTTATTTATACAATTTTTTATTCAAAGCAATTCGAATCTTTATATTAGACATAAACAGATAACTACTGTGATTGATAACCAGAATACTAGTCGAAGAAATAACTTTAAGTTGCTTACTATTAATTAAAAAATAGTTTAATTATGAAAGACACAATATAATTAGAAGCGAGTAAAATGTATTTTGCGCAATGAAACACGAACACATATAGATACAGGTAAAAGGAACACAAGGCAAATAGATTTAAAGTAGGTATTAGTTTTGCATGAGATATTTAATAAAGATCAAGTTTTGATACAAAGAGGAAAATGTATTAACACGGCAACTTCAGCCGGCGCGCCCGATGAGAAGTTTCAAACATTTTCAGCGAAACTTTTCTATATGCGAAACGGTATTGAAAGCTCACACAGAGATTAGCGTACGCCGTGAAAATGAACGCTTAAGGATTACTCCCGGGCGAGTGTGAAGTTGTCTTGTTATAATGCGACCATTGTGCACTTTGCGATGGAGAATTTTTGCAAAAGCGAGAACTGCGCGCAGCGCGAACATTCCCGTTACCTGATGTCGGCGATACGAATGTCGCGGAATGTTCGTAACATTTAATTATGCAGATGCATTTCACTTTGAGCCGAACTTTTTTAACGAACACACTTTCAATGAGAATTAAAAAGAACGAATGACATTATTGTCAGTTATCTAGTTAAGTCAAGGATGATCTGATTGATTTGGGTATCGAGACTACATAAAATAGTTCTCCGACTACATCACTTTAAAGCAATGTTAACAACTTTTTATAAGTAATTCCTAGCAGTATGTGACATATTTAAGACGTAAACATCTGCAAGTTCCTATTGCTTTATGTTATCTTTATAAAATTCCCGCTAAATATTTACAGCCTGTCTCCTTATTGTCATGTTTACGTCGCAAGTGATTTGCATTTTTATATAATGTTGTACGTCAGGTCTTTTTTATGCATCGTAGTTACTTAAATGTAGTTCTAACTTCTTTGTAACTATCATTTTATTATTTACTTCCCACTTAGTGATTTAACAAAGCGAGTTTAAATGTGAATTTTCCTTTAACATTTGCTAAGGGATTTTATGAAGACTTCTAATGATTCTATATCAGAGGCAATAACTTTGCTTTAACACGCCATCTATAGTAGCAAATAATCTAGACGTTTGTTGATGCGTAAACATCAAACACGTGAATGAAGACGAGCCACACCGAAGGCTAACTAGATCTTTGAGCACAGTTTGGACTACGGTTTGATCGTATTTGCTCACCGCTCACTAGTTAAACTTGCAATTGCCGATAGCTTCTTTGTGTTTCAGATTTCAAACTTGCTAACTAGCGGAATTTTGCTGGATTGTGAAATTATATTGATTATTTTAGCTTAGCTGTCATTTCGCAAGGATTTAAAATTTGCTAAACTACAGCGACAAGATAAGCAATACGGTGCTGACTTTAACTTTATTTTTTTCGAAAATTTAAACAAAATAAATCAGACGAAAAAAGAAGATTACAATAAGAAATATACTTAAGCATTCTAGTAAGAAGCGTGGCCGTCCTAAACGAACCTGGCGGCGGTCAGGGGCGGCCGACATGAAGACGATCGGGCTAACGTAGCGAGACCAAGCGCAGAGCCCAGGACAGAGCGAACTGGCGGCGTACTATGGACGCCTTCTGCCCCACTACGGTCATTCGGGAACTTAAGTCAAGTCAAGTTGTCAAAAAAAAATCTACATGTGAAAAAAGTAACTGAAAGAATCGCTTCAGGTTGGTGCCACGACTTTAAATAAAATAATAATTTACAACTCTCAGAATTAGAACATCAATTCAGCAACAAATTCATTAAGATTTAATGTCCATGAATAAATCAATTCATCACGGATACACATTATCTCTGTTACACTAATTTCAGATTAGATGAAAAGTTTTAAATTCCTTAAACCTACTCAATAATTACCTTAGATATCAGATTCATGGTAAAAGACAGCAATAAAGTAACGATTATTTTGCTATATTAAATATAGGCAATGTATATATGCAGAATTAGTTCTAACACAAACTGCTTACAGAATTATGTTTTTCATTTGAAATTAAAGAGGGTACAATAAGTTGGGTCTTATGGTATTAACAAGATTACCCATTAAACTTCTTCGCATTACCTCTTGTAATCTGGCGTCATTATTTAGAACATTATTTAGAGGACTGTGGAGAACACCTAGATGTTTGCAATTACCACACAAATTTAATGGATGATAATTTCCTATTGTTTTTGGTATGATGTCCAAAGAACCTAGTAACAAAGGATTTCTTATAAAATTATTTCGAGGTGTAGTATTTGGTTTTGTTTCTTCTTTTGATGAATATCGTCTCCTTGAAGGAATATGTTCTATTTGAGATAATTTTTCATCATGTTTTTTTGTTGTATCAATTATATTTTTTAACAAATCTTTTATATCATTCACATCTATAGGTGAAATTTGTTTTTCGATAGTTGTCAAAATGTTAGGCACTGTTTTTACTATATTATCATCATTCTTAAGAGCAATCGTTTTCTTGCTTAGTAAAATATCGGGAGGGCTTTCATTGTTCATTAAATCAACAAACCCACTTCTTACATTTTTCTCATATGCTGTCTCTTCATCTATTTCCATTGAATTTACAATATCAGGTATCCTTAACTTGTGCTCGGTTGATTTTTCTGTTTTGTTAGTTCCACTGATTTTATTTTTTATCTCGTCGAATATTTTATTTAAGACATCCTCGTTGTTTGTCGAGTTTAAAATTTTTTGTACGTTTCTTTCGATCAAACTTTTTTCCGGGTCATTTTCTTCGCTCTGATCAATATTAGAATTGTTTTCATTACGAGTGGTTTTATTTGGTTGTGAAGTCAAATTATAAGTTTCATTTGGCATTAGTTTTAAATATATAACATTTGAATCGTTAACTATTTTTTCACGAGCGGTATTATTTTCAACTTCTTTATATTTTGAATCTTTCTTCTCAGGTTTGGCAACTGTTTGTGCAATCAACTTGTCTATCAATGCAGATAATGCTTCGGAAGTTTCTGATGTTTCCCATGCAAAACATTTTAATACGGAAAAAAATAGAAGGAAACCTGTAAAAGAATCAAAGTTTTACAAGTATTTTAAAGAAAATTACAATAAAAAGTTAAAATCTTACACCATAGTGATCTCATGTCGACTACTGAAATGAAATGGATCGGTTATTACCACAATCTCTTCGTATTAGCAACTGTCACGCATGTTAACTACGGCATTCATTAAAAGCAAAATTAGTAATATACACATGGCTGAATGAGCTGAGGCGTCAAATACTTAAAAAAAAATTGTAAAGAATCGAGACAAGACTGTGAATGCAACTCTCATCTCTGGAGCGTTTTTATACTAAAAATATATTAATAAACATATGATGAATTTCAATTAACAATTTTAATTCACACGAAAACATTTTACAAGTAAACGAAAACTGAAAAAAGCAATCTTGGTTAGCGTTGCTTGGACGGCATCGGCATCAAGTAAACAGCCCGGCTCGTCCTGCATTTCAATCGACTCTATTTGTATTTTATTGGAGACGACTCGGTCCGCGGCGACACAAACCGAAGCTTTATGTTTTATTGAGTTCTTCTATGAGACTCACTCAATAATGGACTTTGATATTAACAACGCTGCACTTTAATTACTTCTTCCGTTCGTTTGTATTGTTTGACATCGTTTTTTGGTTCCGCTGTTATTAATAGTGTTTTACAGCGTAAATATTTTAATAGAAATTGTATCTTACTGTGCATCTAATTAAAATATACAAGTAAGAGTTAAGATTTCATTTCCATCTCTTTAACAATTGATTTGTATTACGTTTCGTGTAACTATCATTTAAAAAAAATGTGAAATCATGTACACCTCTGACAGATATTTAATAGACACCGAAGAAATCTTTAATATAGATTAAGTGTGCTTAATCTATTCTTAGCGACGGCTAACAAACGTTAAAGTCTGTGCGTGAGAGTTAGTAAGCGGAATTCTAAAAGATAAATCATATTTAATAATTTAAAATTGTCTAAAACGGTTCTTTCCGTAGCGGACATGTTGACGAATAGTTATTTCAGAGTCGCGGCCGGCGGAATAATTGAGGTGTACATTTTCACTTTGTTCCGTTTCCAATCGATTAAAATCGCTGTACCTCTTGTACTGCATGTCCAGTGTTTACTAAACGATTTGAACAGTTGGACGGTTTGCGCAGCCGAGCGCACAATTTTTTGCATGCGCTTCTGTGTTTCATATTCATAAAGTATTACGAAAAGTTTGCGCCTTTTTGTACTTGTTTACTGCTCGCTATCGTTGCATGTATGTGATGCCTAACTCTACTTATTAAAAATCTAACTTAAAATATCGAATACTGAAATGCTTTGTATTAAAAAAAAGTATCAAACTTGTATACGATTTTCGAAAATCTTGGAAAGTTCTTAGGTAATTCTGATGAGAAATCAAAAGTACCGATGTGATGTAGTTATTTTACAACATCGTCATCGTCACAATTGGTTATTTAAGATATTAAACGTAACGCAAACTTAGCTCTTTAACGTCTAAACATTTAAAGTCCGTTGGCAGTTTAAAATATATTGGCTACTGGGTCTCGCGACTCGTCGGTACATTTTACGACCAACTAATAAAAATTTTTATCGTGTAACAGTAAAGAAGCAATCAGTCCGCTGGATATTGGCTGGCAGGGCCCGTAAACACGTGCACTTTTATGTACGTCCGCTGTTCCCACCATTCCAACATTTCAACGTTCTTAAGATTATCGTTTCCTTGATTTACTTGTAATTTTTCTACAATTAACAAGCTACTAAATACTCAAATTTGTTGATATTAGTTGTAAAAATAATACTGTATAAAGGAACTTAACCATTATTGTCGCTGTTAACCTTAAACTGAAAACAATGTGTAATTTGTAATAATGCAATAATTATGGTATAATAACAACAACTGATATTGTTGCTAGGTCAGTAAGCGGTGCACAAACACGGTGGGTCCTTGCACCAAATACGCGGGCGCTATGCAATGGGCAGCGAGGCCGATATCCCGCGGACGGGCGCGCCGGCACGCACGCCGCACTCCGTTTGACCAGGACTTATCCACGTATACTAATATGTTTATTTGCACCTACGTCTCTGTCAATACGCTTTTATATCTCATAACCGCCTTGTTTTATTGTAAAATGAATTATTGCAATACAATCTCAACAATAACATACTACGAGTGCGGTTTCTATTGAAATATAATTCCAAAAAATGCTTTTAATTACGTTACACGTTTTAAATAAGGCACTTCATCAATATTTTGTTTTATCCTAATTAGGAAAAAAAACAATAGGACGTGCTTCAGTTAAAATCTGTCAATTTTGTAGCAGTCGAATTCAAAGCTGCGTATCTTTATTTTGACTAAAATAAAAAAAAAAAAAACACGGCGACGAAGAATTGATGCGACACGCTTCGCTGAATGAAGGTGAATGGCCTTGTGAAGTCCTCTTAAATGATATTGGTTTTATAAAAACTAATTAAAAGTATTTTCGCCAATGTATTCTAAGAAAAGTGTCTGGAGAGTGAAGATTCAATTCTCCAAGTTTAGTCTGCGCGGGTCCCATCACATATGCATATTATTTGATAAGTGAAGAGGTTTTATTACGTGGGATACGGACGCAGCTAAGTACTGGAGCCGCATTTCACGCCGTCTACGAGATACGACTGAAATTATAATACACTTACCTTAGCGAATACTTTTAATATGGAAGCTTTATGATATACCACTTCTCGCTGGCATTGTACGTTCCGTGTGTAATTTGGAATTTGTAGTCATAAATGTGAGAATATTTATGAAATCGTTTGTATACCTTTCATTATAAATAGGTATTCAATGTTAGAACGTATTGTAATATTAAATATAAAATTATATTACTGTATTCGCATTAAACTTTAATTTAATGTAAATTAGTAAATATACACTTAACATTTTTCATTAGCATTTTCAATATGTCAACTTGTTCAATGTTCCCGAATAAAAAGAGAAAAAAAAAACGAGGCACAATGCTCCGCGGCGCTGTACAAGAAGAAATTAGCTGCCAATTTCATCGACACACTATTATAAGTTAGGCCATTGTTTTACCGTTTTTAACACTCGTACGAAGTTGGATTAGCCGTGCTGGTACTATTCGCGTTTGTTTAATTTTTATTTTATATCGAACGATTGTTCGCTGTTGCGTGGCAAATAACTATTAAAAGATTTCATCTTTTTCATAAAACATACGTTGAATCATTTTATATTAAATTAAAAATGATGTTCTTTAAAGAATTTTGCCAAGAATGTAATATGATAAACAAATAATAGTGACGGTCATTTATTTTTAAACTTACCAAGTCGTTTACAAATTGTAACACTGTACATAAACAAAATTATCAGTCGATAAATATACGGTTATAATTTCTCGAATGATTGTAAACATAAACGAAAGTTCAAATTCAATGAGACCTGTACTCAGATTTAGTGTAACTCGAAAGTATGTATTAGATTCGGGTGGCATGTTAGCAGACGCGATGTCACGCATCGCAAAAATCCAAGTAATCCCAACAACGAAATCATGTTGAAAATTCCTACATTCAAACATCCTGTATATGGTGTCACAAACATTTAGATCAATCATTGCATGCGAATCAAATATGACTAATATTTTTGTTATATTAATTTTAGCAAAACATAAAACTAACTACACCAATTAGCAGGGTAAATTTACCTCTATCTTAATAATGAAACCACAGTTTTCCATTTTAAATCCCTATATGTTTGTCGTAAAATTTGACTATAAATAAATAACTATATATATGTTACTAATAAAAAAATATATTTCTGAATATACTTTCGAAAATTTTATCAATGTAGAATGTATTAAAAGCGATACATAAAGTTGCAGTATTTAATGAACGTTTGACCATCAAATCGTCAAAACGACCGACACACTCAGAGATGCATAATCTAATAAAGATCGCGGACACAGCGCTCTGATGGATCAGACATCGTTTTTACCATCGCTATTAATTTCATAAATAATTAATACGTCACATTCGGAGCGGACGATGGGACGAGTGGAAATTCATTCGACAAATTGACTGCATACCGCAATCGGGGAAAGGCTAAATACCTGCTAATGATATACCGATTAAAGCTTTCAACATGTCTGTGTTATTACGCTTTATTTTAAAAGTTTACAATCACTACTCTAAGCTCACGTGTCTCAGTCAAAGCCTATTTAATTTAAATCACCCATTTACTTCTACCATTTCTATTTTTTTCTTTTTTCCTCTGTGTTGTAAAATACCAGTGCATCATTAAGGTGAACAATGCATCTAATAATTAACTCGATTGTTGTGAATCTGGTCAACTTCCGCTTAACGAAAAATATGTTCTCTCAACATTCCTAATATGTCTAACAAATTAACTTATACCATTTACACAGTTGTAGTTAACATGAGCATACGTTCAGATTCTAACAGACTGTAATTTATACATTTCAAATTGTATCTGTTGACTGAGTGCAGAATCATGTCTCATCTACTTTTTTTTTCAAAGGGAATGAGGGTGACTACTATATTGTAAACGTGTTTTGACAACGAGAATTCGTGGATGTTACACAATGTGCGTGCAACTCACGCGACCCTCGCTAATCAAACCTCATTACGTGTATTGACACAACACTCTCCGTTACAATCATTTCTGTTGGCATTCCAGTAATCATATTTGTCATTTCATTCCACGACCAGCACTTAATGTCGCTCCGGGCATATTTTAGTTAGTGATTTTTTTAATATTATGATAACATTAATTGACAATTATCTAAAACAGCAATAAAAATGTCATAGTTAAATGTTATTCAGATCGTAAACAACTATTAACTGAGTTAGTATACATTGTCAAAATCAATGCAAATAAATTATTTTCCCCAATATTATATTATTACAGTAAAGTTTACAAAGTGTTATCAGTATTGGAAAATGAAATAGATGGATAAGTTTTAATCGAATCGTTTTGTGGGCGAACTACAAAATTTGTACAAACAAATTAATGTTAGGTGCAAATGGAAAATCTGTGCGAGCGAGAATTAAATAATTGTTTGACATACATAAGTAAGCTATATTGTTGTGATCGAAAATAAATAAGTCCAGCAATTGTTTTGTTAGAAGTAACTAAATCTAGCAAACGACATCGCTCGAATACACAGAGTACACGGTACTAGGCGTGAGTTAAGCAGGTTTTTAGTTCATTTTTATTCCGTTTGAAACGATTTTATGTTAACAAAGACTACGAAAGATAATAGAGAGATGCTTCTAAATATTTCGTGCAAAGTAAAAATTTGCCAAACTTTAACTTGCAAAACAAAACGTGTCCGAGTTGGGGCAACAAAAACTATTAATGCAGCCTCTCACGGCCCGCTGGGCTGTCGGTGCGTTTCGTTTGATAATTTCCGAGCGCGGGCGGGCTTTAATCAAATGAACCACTGCCCGCCTTAGGCCACTCCGCCGCCCGAGGGCACAATAAAATTTGTTCCTCGATTATCGCACTGGAAAGACTATTTGGTTCAGTTGTGATGGCTTTATGGCTCTATTCTCGCATCATCAGTATTGTTAGTAACCAATTAAAAAAAAACAGTCCAGAGTTTAGGTTTCACGAAGTCCAAGGTCCAAGTTCGAATGTTGCGTACACAGTTTATAAATACAACATAGTGTTTTTGATATTTGCCATAGGACGTTGCGAACAGACTACTACTAAATTAAACCCCACGGCGATTCCGCATCCGTCGTAATAAAACGCATGCAAAGTTTTTCTTTGCTATGTCCAGCGACCGCGGCGGCGGGCGGCGGACGGTGGCGGCGGCGGGCGGAAGAGAAGCAACAGGCTTGATTAAAACACGTATTTACAGAACGCACGTCCTTTGGATACAGATGCAATAAATGCTCGGGTCAGCGATAGCACCGCTTCCGCAATAGTTTAGCTCATGTTTATGCACACATTGACTTTCATAAACATTTTTTTGTGTATCTTATTTGTTTTGAGTAAACATGTCTTTCATTTGTTTCGTATAATCCATTGATTAAAAATAAACAAATATTTATTCTTTTTCACTTGTATTTGTTGTAAAACGATACTGTAGCGAATATAAGTATGTTAAAAGGAGGGTAATTTATACCATGTTAAGTGATTTATTCGCTTCAACCTTACAGATAACATTACACAGATCGCGAGAGCGACTAATGATGTTTAGAGATACGGATTAGTTGACTGTGCTCTTATTTCCTACCTACTCGGCGCATCCGTTCGTTTTAATTTAATTTGTTTATCTAATGCAATATCTTCAAGCTCCTTAGCAAGTATCTCTTTGTTTATTAAAGACAATAACGAGCCTTAACTTAACTTTCAATTCATTTTTTTTAATAAAATCATTTTTTAAACCCAAGTAAGGTTATAATATTATAAGAAATCACGATCACAATAAATTTTTATACAAAATATCGGACAATGATCAAGGAACACTTATTCAAAGATTATTGCACTTGGGTACTGCTCACATAACCAAGCACCCCGAGAATATTGCTCTCAGGCTTGAAAAAAACTGCTCTCAGGCACTGACGCGTTTCATTACAAGGAATTGTCAGACTAAGCACACCGTGCCATTTTCCATGACACCATATGCTGAGCAGCAGCGTGCGTATTCTTTCCATGAGTGTCACACAGCAGCTGTACCTCGTAGCATCCACTAGGCAACGCGCGTAAGACCTTGTAGGTCCTTTGCGTGTCCGCAATCCAACTTTCTAGTTGACTGCGCTTGTTTCCTTAAAACAACACTATTCAATTACTCACCTAACTCAGGGAGCTCTGCTATCTTAATATCATAGAAACTTTACACGGAAATTTTTAATCTGTTTTGTTTTATAATGTGACAGTAACATAGATAATAAACATCTGAAAACTCAACATGACATCTCATATCACGACCCTTTTAACTACTCTTAAAAAATGGGTTTATTTAACTTTTTAGAGTATCAAAGTTAAGATGAATGCACAGCCTTATCGGATATAAAGCTGCGCATTTTTACGTCTGTAAATTATAGTTTTACGATCGAAAATCATTTTTATGTTTTCGGTAGAATTTAATATCGCATCGGCTATGGTTCGCACATTCAATATTTTATTGCCCTGTAATTTTATTGTTCTTCAACTATTGAATACCTACTTATATTGCTGAAATGACGGCATCAATAAGTTTTTACTTTTATCGAGGCAGTAACAAGTTAAAATTACTCGGATAATAGTAGATTTATCATTTAAATAAGTGAAAAGTGTATTTTAAAAAATGGTAATGATTGTACACGGAAGGCGGACCGCATACGGTGAAAGGAATTGGGGAAGGCCTTTTGCCAGCTGTGGGCAGACAAAGGCTGGCCATGATGAACATCATTAAACACATTTATCTCAGTTAGGATACCAGTCTGATTCAACGATATTGAACGTTGCGTCTTATGTTTTTTCTCTCACATATCTTACTAAACCCATAAATTCAAACTATATCTTCATAATAAGAATATATATTTTTTAATAAAAACAATTGCACTGATATAACTTACTGTTATTTTCAGATTTTGGAAAAGAATTAATCTCAGGAACAAACAAAGCACAAATTGCTTCAAGAGCTCGTTCCCAGAATCACTACGCGTATTCTTTTGAAAAACATGTTCAAAGGAGTTTACAGTTTAAAAGGTAAGCGGTTAATTCATTCTTAATAGAGCACCTTTCCACTCTTTTAACTATTTTCATAGTGAGCCCCCCGGGGTTGTATGTTTTCCTTTATTATGAAGTAGTGGAGGCGAGCGAGTCTGTGAGCACGCCAAGAAGCGTACTCTCAGTTTACTTCATAGCCGAATTCGCGTACAACAATTCGCGCACGCGATGTAATGCATCATACCATGTCGATTAACCCCACACTCGAGACCCATAGTTAAGTTATATTTGTCGCATGTCAACTTAATTGAACTTAGACCTTTCGCATCGATTGCCACCAAATTTTTCTTTTTACTCTATGAAAATGTTAATGACGGTTGCTAAGCAACGATCGCTACGCAAAATAAACAATTAATTAGTCGCAGTCACTTTTTTCGTTCATCTATTTTAAGATATTTTGGAAACATTTTCTCGGAATTGTTTTGTTGTAATTAATTTAATTAAAACAGTGAGAATGGACAGAAATAAAGTGATAATCTCCATATCTCCGGAGCTCGGAGGTCAAAAAGGAACTGCAGGGTGCCAATGTGAATTAGGTCGCGACAAATTATTGACCGCACCGCCATACCGTCTTTGTTCCATACAAGATGATGTACCAAAATCACGGTTTTCAACCGCTCCTTGTCATCGAGAGTTCGAACAATACAAATGTCCCGTCAGCCATACGATGGTCAATTTCAAAGCTCCCATGCATCCTAACGAAGTCTTCAGTAAAGTCTTCCCAAGTAATACGCCTATAAAATTTGTAAAGCGTAAATTGGCTAAGCTGTTATCCATTTCTAATAGCAATTTACTGCTTACTATAAATAGGAGCATACTTAAGGAAACTAGTTTACTATCCACCTTGAAAACTGATGCTCTCGGCAATTTGACGATCGACGTTTACACAAAGGATTCCGAAAAGTTTGCTTTGTCATCCATACCCAAAGAGAACTACGTTCATGAACTTCTTCAGTCTATCTTACCTAAGAAAAAGACTCTGCCCTTTATAGCGATAAAGTTCAGAATACGAAATCAATTGAGTATTTTTACACGATCTTATCACTCTTCTATTAAGATACACGAGATCAAAAAGAATTTGGCTGGACTATTTCAAGTGGCCCCGGACAATCTAGTGTTACTACGCGGAGAGAACACGCTGAAAGACCGAATGGCACTTTTGGATCTGGACTATAATAAATACGGAATAGTCGAGGTCGAATTACTGACAAAGGACGCTAAGAAATTGAACTTGGACAAGTTGTATAAGGAAGTGCCTTCAAGTGACGTCTTGGCCGTGACGGTGCCGTTCGGTACGGGTTTAAGGCAACTAAATGTCGAAGTATACTCAAGGCCTATTGAAAAACCGTTCCTTGGTGGTTATAAGAATATACACACAGGTAATTAATTTTACACAAATACTTACTCTTTATGTTTTTTGTTTATTTTAATCGTAACAATATTATAAAATTTTCAGGTGTCATATATCATCATACTTTCACACAAACACCACAAAAGCCGGAGAAAGTGCCGCCGGAGGGCAAAAACTGCAGAGATACACAAACGGCTGAAGAAATCGAACGAGTTCTGGTAAGTTCTTGAATTTTTTCGTATTGAATTTGACTGCTTCTAATTAAAACTGGACTCGTAAACTCAACAACATTACATATATTTTAATAAATATTTTAAAACGTGAGTCTACGAAAATATGTTAAATATTTCATACATATACTTACAGGATACCAATTACAGTCGAGCCACACAAATGGCCACCGAGAAAGTATATATTCCAAACGTGACTGATAAAATTTTAATTCCAAAACGTTATGAAACTTATGAAGAAATGATAGCGCGATTAAACCACAAACATTACGCATCTGTCATACAGCGCGCCTTCAGACACCATCAGTTCAGACAGAAGGTGGAAAAGTGGCTCAAAGACTGCAAGTATGTCACGCCTTGATTGATGTCACTGATTGAATCAGAAGACAGATTTTAGCACACAACGAAATTGTTTGCATAAATTTATTCTTGTTATTAATATATTATTGTCTTTTGTTTTTAGAGAAAGAATAAGGAGGATGCAGGAAGAAGATAGACTAGAACGCGAGGCTATGGAGAAGCGCCTACGGAGAGACCTCATCACTAGGACCTTTCCCAAGACACGAGAAGACTTCGATCAGCTCTACGCTATGGTATAACGTTGTTTTACCTTTTTCATCGAACTCATTCAATATTTATTAAAATAACATTCTTAATTTTACTTGTTACTAAATATTTAACAAAACATCGTTTTTTCATGTAGGTGGATCGATGGAAACATGGTGAAATATCAAGAATTTCACGGCTGCATTCAAAAGGTCCCAAGATTGCGGAATTCACCTTGCTTCTGGACAAAGAAGTTGAACTCCTGCGATGTATCGAAGCTTACCGACTTAAAGTGAGAGAAGACAGTCGCAAAACGAAAGAGCAACAGTTCTTGGATGAAATATCAAAACCCGTCGCTTGGTACGGTAGAGATGGTAAACTGATTACGATGGAAACTATAGAAATACAGAAAGCGAGAAAGCTTAGAGAATTGTACAATGCCTTTTTACGCCACGATATGGAGGTGAACGAAAGGATCGAGCTCCTAGTCGATATGAAAGCTGCTCTTCAAGAATTTTCCCACGACTTGGTCGACGAGGTTATGGCTCTACTGGATAGAGAGTGCGATCTTCTTGTGAGAAGATGCGACGATTATCAATTAGAATTTTTAAGACGAAGGATTTCCGCAGGCGTGTTGCAAGTAATAAAAACGTCGGAGCTAAATTCGGGCGTGACGAAATGTAAAGATGTTAGGGACTACCAGAAGATGGAGGAAGGGAGACTGTATTTGTGTGAAATGTGCAATCAGGTCAAGTTACACACGGAGTTCCCATTGAATGCAAAAATGAGTGGCTTCCTTGTGTGTATGTCGTGCTCCTGGAAGGACGTCACCGAGAGACTTTGGATCGACATGACTCCTTACAGATTCATTCTCAGGGCAGTACAGCGCGAAGAGAGACGTCGTAAATGCTGGGGATCGTTAGCATTTGTCCTTCAGGAGAAAGACATATTCTTTATCGTGGAGAAACTCTGGCACTCTCATTCCGCTATCAGCGAATGTGCAGACATGTCTCAGTTGAGACTGTGTCGTTGGCACGTCGGAGAGGATTGGTCACCGTGGAACTGTTTCCTGGTCACCGTCGAAGAGATGAAGGTGCATTTGAAATTGGAGAACCCGGAGGCGGTTTACGATGAGGAGTTGGTAAGTAAGATAGCAAACAAGCACAAGCTCGCCCGCGCGAACTTCGAGCAGTTGATTTCTATCAACAAACGCTTCACCGAGAGCGGCGACTGGCAAGGTATTCGGGCGCCTGCAGTCGCGCATGTCAACGCTGTTGACCGCATTACATTGGGTAAATTTTTATAGTTCTTACATATAATAATCATGTATCTTATACATTTTAATCGTTTCTTGAGGCTGAAATCGATTTATTATTACCAGCTAGATTGGATTTTATTAATTTTTTGTGACCTTGTGCTTTATTTTTTATCACGATGCAGTTAGGTAGTACTGCACCGTTTTCTTTAGGTCTCAAGAATAGTGGGACACTTAGCTTCCTCGTCTTAGAGATTAGTGTTTAGATCGTCACTTTTTAGACAAATTGTAATAAATCGTTTTATCTTTATCACAGTTATTTTATAATAACTAAATTATTTCAATATTTTTAGCATTATACTGTTATATTGAAATTAATAAACACGTAGATGTTAAATTGGTTTCATTGACATACCTGTGTATCGGCGGCCAGGACAAATGACAAAACGGTGTAATGAAATCGTTCTTTTAATATTTATATGTAATACTTTATAACATAATTACACGTTACATTTAAAATAATAATTCTCAAGATATCAAACTCTCGTGACAGTCGGAAACAACATATTTGAAGTTGGAACACGGGCGTGTGGGTGTGTTTTTATAACGAAATGCGTTTTACAGCTAAGCTTATCCGATACATAGCGCAATAAATTACGTAAATATAATTTAGGTAATTAAACTCATTACAAATACACAACAAACTCTAAAAGTATCTACCTAAAGAACCACCCACAAATAATATTATCGAGCCTTCGACGTAGTTCACCCCAAATGGGGCAAACAGCGATAGCTATCTGCTCTCCATGAAGCTTAAAGGTCCCAAATTTGATAATAATCGAACCCGAACCCTTAATAACCTTATTATCAAAGATATTTCAAGGATACAGGTCAGACACAAAAATATAAAACTACATGTTCCGCTGCAATCTAGAAGTAAAGGTCAAAATCTCTTAAAAATTAAGTAAAGCTGTCTAAAAAATTTTTATTGACTAACAACGTTGTCCGACCAACTAGAAATATCAAAAAATCTTAACACCACAAATACATAATTTAACGTCTGTCTTTACAGTGAAAACTAATTTATCTTGATTATTAAATAGAACACTTTAACAATTTTATATAGGTACGTCAAAACATATTTCATATTATGACCAATTTAATTATTTCATTGATGTATAAAAAATACATATAGTGAAACAGAGTTCTTTAAAATATTCAGCATTAGTTTTTACATATGTTACCTACATTATACAGCCTTACATAGTTTTTTTCGTAGTTTTAATCTAATGACTTTACTCAAAGTATTTTTATCAATACGTAAGATAAAATGCACTTTTTTACTTAAATTATGTCATCAATTACTTCATTGACATTATAAATGTCCACAATATCGAAGTTGGGTCGCTTCTTAAAACGATGAAACTAATAAATTTCTTACTTTGATTGTATTAGTTCATTTTTTATTATGGCATATACACTTTTTTTTTTACTACTAAACAATATATGAGACGACAGACAGACGATAAACAATGTATGTATAGTGTAAACAAATTACGGATTTGCCCAAAAAAAAAATCGCCGTAAAGTAGTAAAATTAATAATGTCAAACCACGATAACTCTGCAATAATGGATGGAGATGTTTGATGAATCGATCAAACATGTTGAACGTGTTACCGGACGACTTTGTTTGACAATTATCAAAGACGGTAACACCTAAAATGAATGCCATCCAATTTTTAAGGTAGCTTGTAAACTGCCAATAGATATGTACGCAGAGTTATTGCGCTTAAAATATAGTAAGCAAATCTCTAAACAATAATGTTATCAATTTAGATCTGTTTGGCGCAATTCGATAGACGGAATCATCAATCAAGTCACATCTCGGTCATTTATAAAAATAGATTAATTTCTTTTAAAACAGTTACATAAATGACGATCTCGAGACTATGTTAACTTACAACAAAAGTACAACCAAATCTTCTGAAACAAGAAACATGACGAAATCATATGTTTGTATATGTTTACATACAATCTATATAAACATATACAAACAATTTAATCAGTGTTATTTCTATAGCTACTTTAATTCCAACATCATAGATTGTCCTATAATTGTTTATCTAAGCGACACCGCGCGCATCTAACAACACGTTTGTACACCCCGCACGAAACTTACATTTCGTTCGTCTGTAAGGCAAATCCGATACATCTCAATCTAGAATTTCGTTACATAAAATAACCAACTGACCTAATACTTACAACGGAAAGTCTATAACACTAGCTAATTCATTTATTTACAATATAATTGTGCCTCAAAGTAACCCCCGCAGCTATAGTACAAGGTGCGAACAATATTCACATGAGAAATATGTTATTACCATTTACACACTTAATACGCTACATTTTGCACTTTCAATTCGCCGTTCGCAGGCTTAAACTCGGAATATCTCAATTTAATCAAGACCATAACATAACCAGACACGATCAACGCCTCTATCTAAATACTCTAACAAAATTATATTTACATGTTAAAGGAATATCGTTACAAAACCGTTCTCACGTTACAAATGGCAATACACTATTACTAGAGTGGTTATTAATGTACATTTATATTATTTGGTTCATATTTACACTCAACTCTATCTGCAGCCACTATGCCCGCACTCAGAGAGAAGATTATTTTTGTATAACAAAGATATTTTTCTTTCCATAATCATTCCTTTCACGTCAATTAGTTGGTGCATGTACTAAAAAATATAGTGTGCTCAATAAAACTATCTAGTCGGATGTTCGTAGACTAACAAAATACTTTTGTACTCGATAGAATATTTTATAAAATTAAGTAAGATGCACTTTGTTTAAGAAAACATTGTTAAATTTTCCAATATTCTATCTTGTATTTTTTTTTCACATGTCGAGAAAATCGAATTAATACATATCCTTGGAATAATTTTCTCATTATTTGAAAGACCATATTGATTCGTCCCCAACACTTGAAACGCTTTGCCACTGTTGATAAGTAACAGAATGCTATTGACTTGATATGACGTTTAAATAAGCAAACATTAGAACATGTAAAAGAGACTGATTACATCAGTGGTATCCATCGACCTCCATAGAGGAGGACATTCTGTCGGAGCTGGACGAGGAGTTCATGGTGTAGTTGAGGTTGCTGAGAGACATGTCCTGCGGCAGGTCCGCGCACGGCTGGTAGTAGTTGCTGTACGGCCTGGGGTACGCGGCCGCGGGTTGCGGCTGTGGCGGAGGGTCCTGCGAGCTCTCTTTGTCGCTTGTTTCCATAAACTCTATTATCCTCTGGGTCGCCTTCACGTGCGCGACTATGGAAGCCTCGGCCTGGAAACATGGGATTTTCGTTTAATTTACATTCATCGTAAGGGATTTATGAATTAAGAAAAATATAAGGATATTATTGAGCCACTTAAGCAGTTTTTTACACTTGTAATGTATTAGCTCAATCATACATAGTTTGTGAACAATCCATCTTTAAATAAAAAAAAAATGTCTATAGACATAAATATTGTACTGAGTTTTTTAAGAGTTTTAAGAGTTTCATGTTTTAAGAGAATTCAAGTTCGAATCTCGCCATTTCACTATTTTGCACCATATCCTATTACAAGCCTTGAGTTTAATAGTTTAGCAAAAGAGAGTTGTAACGGTTACAAACAATAATGTACTAGTATTAAAACAGTGTATACTCACGCTGGCAGTGAGCGAGAGGAAGGTATAGTACTTCCGCAGCGTGGGCAGCAGCGGCTGGTAGCGAGGGACGCGCGCGCGCACCGCGGCGGCGGGCGCTCGCGCGCAGCTCGCCGCGTGCCCCAGCAGCAACGCGATGTACGCGCACACCATCGTGTGCTCCATGTGCTCCCCCGCGCGCGCCAGCACTACAACACATCATAATGTAGTCTATACACTGACGATATTATAACAACTAGGGACTGCGCACTGAACACTAAGTTAATGAAACCTATGTCGCAGATTTCTCCCAAATCAAAAATCATCAGTACTATTACGAAATTCTGACTGACGCGTATTTTTTCAACGATTTATAATTAATAAACGCTACCCCACCTTCATAGAATCAAGGCTAGTAAAACAAATACTCACATTTATCGACAGTCTCCGCGATGTCATCAACTGACTGCTTCTTCTTATCTTTCTCGTCATCCGTCTCTTCTTTTTCCCCATCTAGCAGCGCATCGGTGTTCTCCTCTGCCCGCCTGGAACATAAACATTAGTAGTATCAGACATAATAAAAAGAAACATTTCGTTGTCCTTGTTTGATGAGTTTGAAGATTAGTGTTTTAGCGATTATGAAAGGCATTATAATACGATTTTGAACATGTATTACCTAGCGAGTTCCTCTCGTTTATAAAACAAATCAACTATGAGATCCAAAGCGGGCGTGTCCGTTGACGTGTCCCCATCGTCCACGGTTATGTGCACATCCAACAGTTTCTGTGTGTTATTCTCATTGTTCTGCACCAGATTTATCAACAGTAGAAGCACCTGGAAAATATTACGTTTACGTTAAATTAAAAAAAAAACACAGTAACACCAAAATCTTATAGTACGAAATATGAACATAACTATAACAATTATGTCAAGTATAACACAAAATCAATACTAATTATTTATTTACTAAATCATGTTATAGTCTTACAACTAGAGCAATTAATTTGAAAAAATCAATGAAATAAAAATGAATTTTCATTAAATTCTTTTCAAGATTCTTCTAGAAGGGTTGATACAATATAATCGGCAAATATGTAATAAAATAACTTACACAAACACTGAACTCGAAATTATTGTTGTCAGGTATGAAGCAGCCCTGGTTGTTCAACATAACTAAGCAGGTCTCCATCACGTGCGGCTGCTCGCCCACCACTTGAGCTCCTATCGATGCTGTGGAACAGATATAACTTTATTGAAACAAATGGTTTTACCGAGAATTTATATAAAAAGTTAGATTAGAATAAATGCTCGTAATGTCATCAGTACATTGCTTGAACTTATATTTGCCTTTTGTTACAATTTCCATAACATAAATCACTAAACAGAGAAGATATACTTTACTACTTTACTAAGGAATTGCAACCTTCCTGACAAAGGTTAACTGATCTAAGGATCACTATAGCAATTTCAATATATGATTGAAAGAGCAATAGGTTTATTTTTGTACTTACACTTATACTAATTAAAGTAATCAATCTTAATCGTTGATTTTTTGTTTCGGCCGTATATCAATATTTGAATGATTACTCACCGACGCTGCCGAAACTGTGCGAGAGGTTGACGAGGACCTTAAGGGCGGGCAACGCGGCATCTAGCAGCGGCGTACGCAAGTCGGGTTGCGCGCGCGCCTCCGACACGCAGCGACGCAGCAGCGCGGCCAGCGTGCGCGCCCCGCCCAGCGGCTCGCCCACCAGGTACACTTGGTTGTCCTCGTTTTGCTGCGTCACCTGGTAGTACACAAACAGATATATTGCATTAGAGATGATTGATGAATTTTGTAAATAAAAAAATAAATGTTACTTTCTAAAATGTGTGTCAAGAAATAAATAAATATTATTGTTACCATTGCCCTATATTGCGACTTGAGACACTAAGGCATCATCATTCGAGGTTTCGTACTTCAGTAAAAGTCGAAATGTGAATACAATATAAAAAAGGTATTTTTAAAAGTGACATTGCGAACAATTTTCACTTTCTTAATCTGTCTGTAATCAAAGCTTGCAAGTTAAAAATTTGATTCACATCCTGGTTTCTGACTGAGCTGAAACTTTGCTTGTATAAATCCAATGACAATGCAATATTATTAGGATACATAGCTGATCTGATGATGGAGCTGGAAGGAGGCCGTAAGAACTACGTAATTAAACGACGCAACCCCATCAAGCTTAGGCTCGTTTAATTCGTCTTGACGAGTATATTGGTTGGCGTCGTTTGGAAATTAGCACTTTTCACAACTAGCTAGTATAAACGTTTTATTAGTTTCGTTTGTCATAAAATTAGCAAAACAGGTCCGAGACAGTTTAAAACTGATTGCGGATTAGATTACCAAAATGGGGCAATGAAGAGTGAATGACAAGTCTGACAACAAATAACAAGCTCACCTAGTGAGCCTAGACAAGTGGTTGTCACACTTTTCTATCCAAGGGCCAAATTGAACAATGCGAGGTATCACTGCAGCAGCATATTGCTGCACTAAGTAGTTGATAGAGTCAATCTATTTTTTTTATTAGTTGTAATACAACGTCTCCCCTGTAGATATAAGTTTTTAAGACCTTTTTTTTTATTTTCAAGCAACTGAAAACATACGTGGTTTTTTTCTATTCTCATCAAAATATGTATATGATATTTCGAAAGGTATATTAGTGGATCACAAATATTTATTTCGAATGAGAATCGATAACACGAACACGCTTTTAAGTCTGTTAAATCGAAATGTTCTAAAGGTACGCGGATCGCACCAATACTACGGCGGGCCGCGGTTAGACGACCACTGGCCTAGACGAGTAGATACACTTATGTCTCGCGTGACGTCATGTTTACGCAGTTAGAAGAGAATATCGTTATACGCCATCTATCTTTCATAATGCAAAACATTACGTAAGCCTCCTAGGTGAAATTTAGTCACAATTAGCTTATAATATCGTGATTTTAATTGAATTGAGATTGATTTGAAGTTTAATTTATAAAATATCCTACGGTTTATTTTAATCTCATAATTTATACCTATTTATATTGAATGCGGCTTATTTAAATTTCATAATTTACAAATGTTGATGGTAGCGCCATCTGTTACTACTTTTTAGCACTAAATATATTTTGTACAAGACGGTACCCCATGCCATAGCAAAGTTTTTTATATGTTGGTCAACAAATTAAATGCATGTCAAACTCACATTCTCCAAGACCCTCATGCACCGGTCAGCCTTGCGGAGCACGTCGACCTCTGCGCCGGACCAGGAGGTGGCGGGCGCTTGGAGGCGCGCGGCACAGTCCTGTATGGTGCGCACGATGTGGTCTACGCCGCCCAGCACGCGCAGTTCCTCCTTGAACCACTCGCCTGCACGCTTCGATGTCAACGATAACAACGTTTCCATTGCTAAGTGCCCAACCTACAAACATAAAAAAAAATTATGCAAAATACATCAATTTGCCTTTATTGATAATCGAACTCAAAACCTTTTTTATTATCACCGGCAATTTTAATTAACATTTTCAATCTAGTTGTTTAGTAAGAACTTGTAAACTGATATAAAACTTACAGTAATATTATCCAAGTCCAAATGCGTCGCTTTCCCTTGGCTCTTAATTTCTGCACACAGCTCTCTGACCCTTTCTTGAGTCTTTGCAAGTTGTGCTGACGTCAAACCACAATCATCTAAAGCATTCCTGAAAAAATAAACAACGAATATAATTAGACAGAGAACTGACCTAATGAACAGGTTTATTGTTTAAAAAAAAGTTAGTTAAAATTTACATTATTAATAAATAAGAAGTTATAACTGTGGATGCTGTAGAGCTCGTGTTGGATCAATGTGGATATTGTTAACTGATTTAAATGTAATTCATATTTTAGGCGGACATTGTAGTGCGAAAATCAGTAGAGAAAAAAGGCGTATGAAATTCTCAAGTGACAATTGGAAGAATAAAAATGTGTTCGTTTTCTTTAACTAATCCCTTCTTCTATTTCTAAAGGCTTTTAAACGTAAAATGTATTAAAACACTGAATAACTAGAATGTTACTCACTTGTGTGACACATCAGATTCAAGAAGATTCAACATAAGCTCTAACGATTCTCTGTCTAAGTCCATATTGAGACGATCTTGTGACAGCACGAACATAACTGTAGCCGTACAAAGACCCAAGCTCTGCAAATAAAATAAAAAAAACATATTAAACCATAAATATTTATATGTTCAAACTGCGAGCGATGGGGAGGAGACGACACAGGAGAGGTGACTATGACGCTCTTTCGTGTCGGAGGCAAAGACCCACTTTGGCTCGCTGCGCCGCCGAGTAAGTACAATCAAAGGAATGTTTAATTAAACTTAAACCATACTAGTAACAAAAAGGTAAACTATTTTATGTCATTTTCGTAACTATAAATTCTCAATAAAGATAAAAATTGTCCCTTTGTAGTTTATAACGAGTTTTATACTAACTTGATCATTAGTAGCATCATGTAATGCACTGAAGAGAATAATCGAGGAACGATTCCGTCACCGGTCGACGAACGAACGAAAATACCGGGCCGTTATCATTATCAGTCTAATT
>JAODUI010000032.1:4775138-4795815 GCA_027563995.1 Papilio gigon
TATACAATACATATTACAGTGACCGTTAAATTGTTAAGTTCATCAGATTTAAAAAAAATGCCATATTTTACTTATTATATATAAACGATATTATCAAAGAATAAAATTGTAAAATCATTCCTTCATAAAATTTTGTATGTTTAGATTATCGATATTGAACCGAATTGTGCAATTTGGTTACACGTAGCGTAAACATGTACCTTAAACATGAAGTTCCAGGGCAGCGCCTGTCCGTAGGGGCCGGGGTTGACGAGCGCCAGGTACCAGGCCAGCATGGCGAACAGCCCGCTCTGCAGCGCCAGGAAGCCTATTAACTATTTCTTATGTTTTTATCCGAATACACGGAAATCAATGCGATAAACGTTGCACATCTCCAAGATTGAAATTAATACATTAGATAAAAAAAAAGTATTAAATAGTAAAATTAGATGGAATTTTGTAATTACGCTAAAATGGCTTAACGGATCTGGCGGAAATTTGGCATTGACGTAAAGTATAGTCTGGAATCATAGATAAATACACGCTTGATAAACTAGATAGTAATATATATGAAGTAACTTTAATTTGAAGCCAGCTGAGAATATTGTACTTCGTTATTTACCCACGGACGTGGACAGAATTTTGGATTTCGTTCCTATGTTTATTCCCGGTCGTAAACGACGGTTGCCATCTTTTACCGCGCCATCAAATTGGCGGGGCTGTAAAAATAGTACAGTGCCATTCGTCGGGCGGCAATAAAACTGAAAGGTCCCTGCGACCCCCGCTTTATCCCCACGCGGACAATTTAATAGTTTTTCATTACTCAAGTAGAGACGACTATAAAAATGGGAATAAAGTACGCCAAGAAAATTGCATGCCTTGCATAATACCGCTTGCCTATTGCCTTGCCCGGGGTCGTAAAATGTATTGATTTTGGGGTTTCATTTTTTTCGAAATCATTCCCAACATTGTTCAGATATACAATGAAATCTATAATGGATTGTAAAATCAACGGAGACACAACACGCTTTGTATTAAAAGATATAAGGAATTCGAAAGAGTTACGGAATTTGACCATTCTAATGTGTTTAGACGAAGTTGCGGCAACATTACAAATAAAGTTGATTAGTTTATCCGCTTTGAAGTGTCGTGTCGTTCCAAAACAAGTTTTTGAAAAGGTATACGATAAACATTATTTCAGCAGAAGCTTGCCTACCTTAATTCAATCAGCTTAAATTTAAATCTATCGCTTTACGCTTATAAAACGCGTCATATATTTGAGTTGTTTAGTCAAAAACACATGAGAATAATTATGATTTCTAAGCAACATTAGTATATGTAATGAGACATTATATTAAATTAAATAGGGACTTTGTTTCTATAAAGAAATGAATGGGAAGCAGGAAAAATGTGATAGTTAATAATCATAATCTTTATGCCTATTAACGGGAACGAATCAAAGAAACAAAAGAATACACAAAGAAGGTGTTATGTATTAATTATTTGTCGGCAGGGAATTGTAAGTTTGCAACGGAATAACTTTTAGAACTAGATATATACCTATGGGTATGAATTAAAAAAAATGTTGGTATTGAAAAACGAAGAATTTATTTTATTTTTATATTTATTCTCCCAGTCGATTACATAGCAACCCCGACGGAATCAAGAATGAATTCTGTTGACACGATGAATTTTAAAATCCCGATATTCAATTGTTTGTATTAAATAGTGGGTAGGCTCTGAGCCCCTCGGTGGGGACGTGTAATGAGCTGATGACGAAGTATTGAATAGTGTAGGCAAGAAAGATAAAACCTTTTTATGAAAATGTTTCATCATTATCATTACCAAAAAAAAAAATCATCATCATCAACATCAACAGCCCTTGTCTGTGCACTGTTGGACATAGGCCTTTCCCAATGACTTCCACAGTATGCGGTCCTCCGCCTTCCGCATCCAACGACTACAAACATACGAAATACATACGTAACAATTATTTTAGTTTAATTTTTTCCAAGACTTGAGCTCATGTTTTATAACTAATTTTAATTATCTTTAGCATTCAAAGTAACTCTATACAATAATAAGATTGCTGATGTTGTATTCGAAGTAGGTGACGTGTCCTGAGCCGTATCGCGAATATGCGAAGTTAGCAAAGCCCGGGCTTTCGACAAACAACCTATCATATATCATTTCTTTGAACTGGCACAGGCAAACGTATCAAATATATATTGTGAAATGCCGACATTTATTAAGAATGCATAAATATATATATAAACACAATATAAATTAAAACCAATGATTTGGTTGTAATTTTAATCAGTACATTTGAACTGGATAACCAGATAATCAGCTCACACTAGGCGATGACCATCTTGGGCACATTAATTCAGAAGTATAACTATCCTTCCAAACACAACACTAAACCCACGCTTGTGCCGATTCGGTAGTTTTTATATAAACTTAAAACTGGTAAAAAAAACTATATATACTAAGATCACTTGGTCCGACTTGCATCATTTCAGCAAAGTTAAGACTTCGTCAGGAAAAGATCGTGTCTAGTTAGAAACTATTTGCTAGTATGTAATTTAGGTGACGGTTTCTTTAGGTGTTGCGGGGATTCAAAGTCATGAAAATAACCATCAAATTTACTAATTTTCTAAGCTTACTATTCATATAAATTATTGAAACTTTCATGAAACATTAGGCTATACTAGTCGATAGAATCTTGTCGGTACTTACATCGATCTACATGTGAGTTAAGCCGTTATATTTAGAAGTAGCAAATTTACATGTGTTCAGCCAGGCTTATCTTCACATTTCGCGGTATTCATCTAGATGAAAGACACTCAGTACCCTCAAACAACTTCAGAATATTTACTTAGTTCGAACAAAATACATTTAAGAGGATAAATGTATTCACATAGCGAAATTACTTTGAACTATATACCTGTAGTTCAGAAATACTATGTATTACCAATAGATTGTGACATCGTCGCTATGAATTCCGATTCGAGAAAAAATAGTATTTTATAGTGAAAATTAAAAAGCTTTTTTTTTAAGTCGGACAGTAATTTTTATTCTTCAACTACGTAGGTACGATGTAATTGGATATCTACGGCTATTTCCTATAAATATTTCCTTAAATTTATTTTTACAGCTTTTACTAATTTCGAGATAAAGCCTTTTTATTAATCTTTTATTATATAAAAGCAACCCTGCATGCGGTAGGTCGTTTTGTGCTGATATAAAATATTTATTTGTTGTATTTATAGTTATTTGATTTATTCTTCGTAGTCAATGTTTCTCAGTTCCATTACCACAATACGGCCAAACAGTCTTGATATATGACATCGTAAATCTCAAATTAGAGGTTTACTCGCCATTTACAGCGGCTCATATAAAGCGGAACTAATCAGTCTACGAGATATCTCTCGATATCGGACCCTCGTTGAGCTCCATGGGAATAGGGGAAGAAAATTTCCACGCACGAGGGTGGAATATTGGAAAAAAGGTCGTAAATAAATAGATTGGTATATGTATCTGTGGGAAGCGCAACCATTGAGACAAAGCTATAAGGATTCAAACAGAGTCTAACTTGACACATAAGGGTATTTTTAGGATATATCTGGCGACTTTGTTATACAAAAAACCAAATATGTGGAAGATAGTGACACCATTCAAGCTGTCTTTGTTTAAGGTTGTTAGTTTTTTTCGTAACTAATAAAGAGGATAAAATCGTCAGGAATGGTTGTCACGTATTTTCCCAAAAATACATTGTACATACGCTTTAATTAAATAATAAAGTGAAACTGGTAAGACGGCGAAGTGCACTGGCCAGTGTCATTGTAACAATCATTGACAGTATCTGTGATATAAGTAAATTAAAGAAAAACAAGCTTCTCTTATAAAGTGCTTGTCAAAACGGATTAAATGGACCCAAACTCGATGGGCATCGTTCAATTACAAAATTCCTACAGCCATTTTCCAGCTCCAACATCAAATCAACTCTATATCATAATAATATTGCATTGTCATGCAATTTATACATGCGTGCAAAATAGCTCAATATGAAACTGGAAAGTGGATCTAATTTAACTTTTCAGATTTGATTACATGCACGTTGAAGCTAAATACAACATTGTAGATACTTCTGTGATGAAAACTAAACACTTATTGAATTCAAAAAAAAAAAAACTGATGCGACGTTAAGAATATACCTACTATTTCTTTGTACCTATTTACCCATGAGCTCTGTTTTTATCGTGGCCATCCGTATAGCTTTTTTATTTTTATGACGTACGTGTGACGCCGGCTACCGTCTCCGACAATTATTTATACGCTCAATAAAACTGTACATCTACGACGGGGCATAAACACGATACAATATCGAAAAAAATTTTATCCGACTTTCGAAGGATCATATAGATCGTTTAGATATACTCTTTTAATTATAAAAGTGCTGTAAAAGTTAAAACCCTTCTTCTTACGAAAGCATTGCATATTGGATTTAAAAAATATCGTTTAAATTTTATTATTTTGTTAGTAAAGTACATAACTAGCGTAAATTCTGACTAATGGCGGATGTAACGCCAGAAACTAAAGTCATGTAGAAGACATCTTACTCTTAGTGTAAGATGGTAAATGTGCCAGCGGTCACCCGAAGTGGCTTAAATATCCATAGACATTCGCATTTGCTAAAGCGTTGTATTACATAATATTATTAGGCAATGCGACAAATTCTATTAGGCATACCTAATAACTGTAAATACTTAAAGATTCAACTATTAAAACTTTCGTAAGACATTTCACTAAACTACTAATAAAAACAGCTTAACTAACGTTTAGTTCGGTATTAGTCACTAGTCGGTACATACACCGATCTACACATGAGTTAAGCCGTCTTTATTAGTAGTTTACTTATAGATTCATGTAAAAATAAATTAACAATTACAAAATAAAAATTGTTCACTCATATACACTTGAGAGCAATGAATCCGGGTCACTTAAAAAGATCTATAATTCTATAATGAACAAATCTAGAACCAAGAATGCTCTTAAATTGAGGTATGAACACTTCTTAGTTATTGCTAGGTTACGTCATAAAAAATCTAATTTGAAAAAGGAAGACTTTCGAATATGGAGCTACGAAATTAGAGCGGTTGATTTATATTTTATTTCTAATGTGTTTTTATGTGGGTCTATGAACTATATTGATTGTAATCAAATTCTACTAAAAAAATATATGTTTCCTAGTTTTGTATTAAGGCGAGATCAGCAGTTTTATTGCTTTTTGTAATTTTTAATAAATAAATTATGTTGACTTAACTTTTATGACTTTTATTTAAGGAGTATTTTATTGTCTATTAGTAACGTTTATTTGATTAAGCAAACTTTGTTGGTTTACAAGATTTTTAGATTTCCTTCGGTTTTTGTGTGACCCGCATTCATTGCTCTTGATTATATATTTATCAGTGTATTAAACAAATTCTACAGTAAATATGTTAAGTATATAGTTTATCATTTTGAAAATCGATTTCAATTTGTATGTATCCATCTGGATGTTTATAAATCTATAGTTTATAGGTGGTTAAATAGTTTGTGACTAATTAAAATGAAAAATAATTTAAGATTTAATCGAATTGTTACAGTCTCTATAAACGTAGTCTTTTTATTTAATCTGCATTAAACTTATTAGATACGTAATTCATTTTATCGTATTTTATTATGATACGTAATATCTAATATTAAAAATAAAGTTAAGTTTTAGTTTAAAGAACAAAAACCGGTTGCCATTTTATCAAATTGAGATGGTCAGTGCGTTTTATAAGTAATGAATTAAAAATGTGACAGCAGTACCCGCCCGTACAGCGATGGCGCGTTGTATCTCGGCTCGTGATTCGCCGTTCGTTCCCCAGCTTTCCACGATATTGGAACCGCATGCCCTTTCTAAAGGAGAATTCAAAATGGCCGCCGCAAACTGTCTTTACCCAGAGACAGTTTTATTCAATACAACATTCTGATTCGTTGAAAATTTTTCCTAAATGTGATTTGATTGGTCTAAAATATTCGTTGTTTGTGAAAACTTGTAGCCATTTTGAAATTGAAATATTTTGTGTTGTGAATCTGTGGAGTAAAACAAGGATTTTTTTTTTCTGACATTAGAATATTATTTCAACACAATAATGGAGTTAAGAGTAAGTATAATTTGATAATTGTTGTTTAGTTTTTTTATTTAAAATATATTTGCTGTCGGTGACAAATTCACGATTATAGGCTTAAAGTTTTTGATTATTTTAATGTTAATAACATTATTGATATAATAATATTGTTTAGCAAATAATTAACAAAAAAAAACATTTTTAAGGGAATTGCAGAAACCAATGAACATGAAATTTGACACAGTTTATATAGAGAAATGATATGAAACTATTTAATGGAAAATATAAAAACAATCTTTCTTTGAAAATTATTGGATTTTGCCCGCATATTCATCCGAGTAGAATTTACGAATAACTCTGTAAGAAACCCACGAACTATCAAGAGAGATATCTATCTCTGTGTTTAATTTTATCCAGTTCTATTTACCACCTTTGGAATTGCTTGCTAACAATTATGCATTTAAAAACTATAGAATTTTTGTTGGTAAGTAATGAGATTAGAAAATACATAATTCGATCAATACGAAGCCTCAAGTTTAACTTATTTATAAGTTTAAAACAATGACAAGTGAGGATCTTACTTACAGACGTTGTGCTTAATGTAATAATTCGTCTTAAAATAAATCGTGAAAAAAAAACAACCGTCAAATATGGTTGATAAAACTAATGTCTACACAAAATGCCATAGTTCAATCATTCAAGTATGTAGATGTAAGAAAAAAAAATAGAAATAGTTTAACATTAATATTGTCTTAGGCCCATTCAGATCCAAATTATGCCATACCAGTAGTGGTTAAGACTTTATTGGTATACATATATACCTACATATAGTATGTTTTTCCAATTACACACAATTACAACACAACACAACTTAAGAATTGTCGATAAACTTGTGATTCATTTATGCTTAAATATCGTTATTTAGATCAAAATTTGGGCTTACATGAAATGGCAATTAAATAAAATTAAAAAAAAAAGTTATTTCCAACTCGTACCTCTGGTAACACCGTCCCGCTTTCCTTTGCATTTTCATCCACTTTCTTCTCTGCTCTAACAATATTAAATAAGTTTATTTCTATAATTTTATCAGTATCTATACTAATTAGAAAATGTAAAGATCAGTTCCAATGTAATATAATACACGGTAGTACGTGACCACTAATAAAATAATATCAAACACATTAGCACAATGTCGAGTCTAAACAATGACTGACCCATTTGCATAGCTTGCAAGGGGTTTAAGCGACGTGAAGTAAGAACAAATTATGCATGATTTGTTCCACCAATCCAGCCCTCACACCTTGCTTGGTGATAACAACAGGGTCACACTTAGCTTAGAGCAAAATATTAACAATAGTTATAAATTTACAATTCTATTAAAAAAGTAGCCTGATATACATACCTACATTTAGCAGTAATTTAAACTGCAAACTAGAAGTGATGGCTTTTGGATGATGATGACCTTGGTGAAGTATCCGTCAATGTCGTCCTTTTTATCTCCGAGAGAAGGACCTGATGAGACTCACAAATCTGAATGTAGCTTTTGCAGGATGCAAAGTATAACATATAACAAAGACATGAATACCTATCTATGAAAATCATGCTTGAAATTAGTGGCTTCATCGGCCGGGTTTTTTATCTCACCTGTAATTTAAAAAATCTTTTTTCCATGTCCAAGTCCGTCCCTACGATTTAGTTTTGTTTACCCGTTTCGGGTTACACGTTAAGCTAGAGAATGGATGCAAATTTATAACAATGGCTGTGATAATCGGGAGCAATAATGAAAAAAGTTTACAGCCATTATAAAGAATGTTCTGTACAAAAGCTCTGGCTGCAGCTGATCTTTTAGGTGGAAGGTTAGGTATGGTCAATACATAGAGGTTGTTGTAAGAATGCGTTTAGTTATTTATAGCTATAAAACATTATTTTTTTTAAATGAGGTTATTTAAAAATATCTTGTAACCTATCTCGACTTATTTGGAGTCTTATTTTATCGATAAAGTAAAATAAAAAAAAACAAACTGCATGAAGAAAATAGAATAAAAATATAGCCTCTTTTTGTTTTTTCTCATGTTTCAGCCATTGGGCATATTAAAGTAATTTTAATCATATTTTATAAATAACAATCGAATTCAGGAGCTTGTAATAAAAGTGCTGAATTTTTTTTAAAAAGTGGTCTGACAGTTTAATTTTTTTTGCGTTTGACGGTTTTTGTATTCTGAATGATACTTAAGGTTACTGCTAGATGTCGCTAATCTTCATTAATTGTAGATTTGGTTGAAATGCTAGGTACTTCACTTTTGGGCATAGATGGCGCTGTTTTAAATAAAATATTTCAAGATTTTTGCTTTTATCATTACTTATTTTTTCTATTTACATCGGTGGTAATAGACGTTGGACAGCGTTATGCAGTCTGCATTGTTCGGTTCGCATATTCCATACAAACTAACTTTACTAAACTGTAGATGTCGCGTACTGCTGGCCAACAATAACCGACTTCCTAATGTCGGTGTATAAACGGACGTTTATACAAAATAAGAAATGCAAAAGTACATGGCGTTGTTTTTGTTTGTACTAATGTATTTTTTTACAAGCAAAATGTTTTGGTTTTATTTAGATTTGGTATTAGTGCCATCTATTTCTGTTAGATAGACACAGGTCAATATATCAAGCAATAGACCCTATTATATAGTTATGGCACTAGATGGCAGTTTATTGGCTTATTAATATTTCTCCAAGTGTTATATTTGTATTTCATTGCAATCTGCACATCAAGGGTACTTCTTAAAGTATAGAGTAGACACGCTATAGAACTACAATTATTTACCTATAATTAAGTGCCTAAACAACTAACCTAACATTACTATCACAGAGCGATCATCATCTTTGTGATGCCGCAGCACGTTTGCCCCCCTTCTCTTAAAAAATATATATGTGCAGTACATACTGTACGTATAGTAGCAATTAGGCTTGAGCCTTAATGTTTAGTTATTTGTCGAACAAACATTATTAAATGGAATGTGTTAGCTAAACGGTTTCGTTTGATTGCTTACTTATACAGCTAATAACCAACGCGTTGAGTTTGCACGGTAACCTACAGTCATATGTTTTATGCTTTTCCTTTCATGGGTTTTAGTAATGACATTCGAGAGGGAAAGCTCGGTTAGGTCTTGACCAAATATATTTAAGAATACCTAATCACATCATAGTAAACTGTGGATAGAAGCGGTCATTATAGTTTTTAGTTTTCAGTTGACGTTGACAGTCGTGTTTTTGTCTAATGTCCCATTTAGTGTTCTTGGTTGTCTTCTTTTCTTTTTATAGTAGTATAAAATATGGATACTCGATAGTTCGAGATACTAAGTGAAATAAGTTTAGCAAATTGTAGTGGAAATAAAACAATATTCTTACATCATAATTTATTTGATTATTTATTACTGCTTGTGAGTTTGAGAAGCCTACTTAGCATTATAATAGCCCATGTATGCTATCAGTAAATGTTCTAATTCTATGCCAAATGTCATCTAAATCCGTGAAGTCATTTTGGGGAATCCTTGAAACAAACATATAAACATTCGTACATAATACTAGTTACATATGGTGACGTCACAGATAGTTCAAGCATTCCTATATTACTCTTACATCTAATACTTAACTAACCTTCTCTGTCTCGCTTGTATGCTTTATTAGGGACGTAAGGATATTTTCCACAATTCCTTAATTCACTATTGGTTTTCGCGAGCATGTGCAATTCTAAGTAAATATGACTTAAAATAGAGTAAGCATGCGTTTCCGTTATGTCTGGGGTCAGGGGTACCCTCTATATAAATCACGGAGGGTTTGTCGGAACGTGATATCCGCTTAACGACCGGAATTATACCCACCATCGCTCGTTGACCTCTGTACTAAATAGATACATCCTGGGTACAGAGGTCAACGTAATTGGAAGCTTGAAAGAGGGGAATGCACTGTCGAGGGTATGAGTTGGTACATCCATACGTCCAATTTAAATATTAAATTAATAGCATATTTGCACGTGTTAGATGTTTACATAATAAATTCAAAGGGCTACGGACCTTTGTTTATAATTTAATGTGTTAAACCAGAGGGACTGCACTAAATACAGGGCGATATATTGCTTGCAAACGACAACATTAATAGCACCGAACTTCATACTTTAGTTTTCAACACCTTGCAAGAATCTATATGGATCATTTTGAAGCAAATGCTTAATCGTTTAGGTTACGGATTTCAGATCCCACCCCCCAGGCTTCGAATCTTATTATTCGACTATTGTCGTATACCATATCTTAGCACAAGCCTAGAGCTTAATTGGAGTGGTATACGAAATATTAGTAAATTAACAAACATATGCAAAAAAATTACTTACAAAAGAAAAAAGGTCCATTTACAGTTTAAGCTTCGATTGATATATGTTTTATCTCCGCCTACTTTATTTCTATATATATAAATGGTACACTTATAGTTACTCCAATAAAAGGACAAAGAAAGCGGCACAGAATCCATTACCGGCCGCCTATAACACCGACTACCCGTCGCTTACGTAGCAGTGTAATAATTACACGTCCGAAGTAATCATTAAAGCTACCCCATTCAAAGCATTCGCTAATCAACTATAAAGCTATTGGTACAAGTCTAGCGATACTCGCCACTCACTATCTTGATTTTTTAAAGATAGCTTTTTTCTTTTGAAGTCCAAACCAATGCTTGACCAGGATTCCACCTGATGTCAAGTGAGGATGTGGTCGAAAGTATGACCTAGTTTAGTAAGGGCCTATTCAGTCTACTCTTGAAGGCCCGTCGTACTTTGACGGAGACACTAACACCTGCAACTTGTTCTACGCCTTAGCTGGGGGCACAATGAACGATGATTATTATATGATGAATGATCATAATTCATTTTTTAAAATCTATTTTAATGGAAGTTACAAAATAAAAAATTAACGATTGCTTTTCGTTAAAGTATAGGTCTTGTTTACAGCATAAGATTATCGATAATTAATAGTATTATAGTTACTTTTTGCAGCCCCAATCTGTTAATATAATAGAAGTGACTTCGAACCTAGTTAGCCATAAACGAGGTTTAGACTGAGTGCTCTAAACCAGGCCATCTCAAGCCCGGGACGCTGTAAGTTTTTCGAAGCAAACATTGAGTACTTAGAAACAAGATGTCCTCAGCAGTGTCTAAAAGAATCGTAAGAGTTCTACATGTCTCGGTAAGGACGAGTTAGTTCAGTTGTGTTACATACAGCAGTAATGAAGTTGTATGGAATTGTATTATCAGACGTTAAATTACAAGGACAATAGTTAAAACTTATATTAATCGTATCGCATTTTGTGTAGAAGAGTTTTAATGGGCGAGGAAATGCGAGCATGCTCCTTGCCTCTTTCAAGGGACTATAAAGCGTTAGGAACTGGGTAAGAGTGTGGAGATGTAAATGGAAAGCCGGGAAATTGTCTTAGATTACTTTCCATTAACGTCTTTGTTCGCATTTCCTTAAGAATTTAATTACATTCGTTTTTATACTTGTAATTGCAGTACGCTGTAGCTTGATAATGGTTTAAATTACTTTTAAATGTAAAGTACATTTATCTGTTGAAATAATGACAATTTGAGTTTTTATTAATTAAAT
This sequence comes from Papilio gigon, assembly GCA_027563995.1. Taxonomy (NCBI): domain Eukaryota; kingdom Metazoa; phylum Arthropoda; class Insecta; order Lepidoptera; family Papilionidae; genus Papilio; species Papilio gigon. The sequence continues at coordinate 4,786,930 of JAODUI010000032.1, forward strand.
TTTGTATTATCTAAAAATAAATCATTTTAACTATAATAGCGGTTCTACGGGAATATATTTAGCCCTCTTAATATCTTCAGTTTGAACTGAACAGTCGAACTATGCAGTAAAAACTTATGTATCAAGGCAAAATCTGACGGTGAAACCAAAGTTAAACTCTACAGTTTTTTTTACCTCGTCTGTCCTATAGTTCAGTTAAAACTGAAGATGTGTAACGTGCTATAAAGTAATAATACAATATCACACACTTACACTTAAAGCTTTCACCAACTATAGATGGCGTAATATTCGCTCTTAAATTTTATTCCTTTCTACTTGAATTCACAACACCCCAAGCCGAGTGCAAAACGCACCCCCGCTGCGCCATCCCCTCACGCAGCCACCGCCATCTTGAAAGAGAGAGAACGATGTAGAAAATCTTTAGATGTGTAACTGAGACAAAAAATTAGGGGTGCGAAACTGAATGCTAAGTTTAGATTCCACGCAGGAAGTTCGTCGGAGGGTCGCTTCAATTGTGATGGCCGCTTGAACACCAGTATTCATTTTTTTACACGTAGAGGTTCATATCTGAAAATGAAAAAAAAAGTATTTTCATAAACATCATTATTTAAACGACTTACATTTAAATCTGTGATTTAGGGTAGTTTTTAATTAAAAATCTCATTGTAGGGTACTTAAAAAGCAAAATAACTTTAGAAATATAATCACAAAAAAAATCTGAAGCGTGTACCATTAAAATTGTCGTTGTAAGAGGCAATTAAATCTAGAATTTTCTAGGTGACCTACCCTTAATTAACACGCTAAAGAAAAGTTTAAAAGCATTTTTATAACTGTTGTTTAAACATGTTAATAAAATGTAATTAACTCGACCTTTATATATCGTGTTTAAAATACCGCAAATTGTTTGTAACTAGGATTTTATTAAATTCCTAATACCGTATTTTAAGTATGATTGATATTCAACCATGTTACCAAAACCAACCCTTTTATTTCAAGAAATAAACCTAGTCGTGTCCCCACTTCGTTCCAGTCTTTCATTTAAAAAAAAATAGATGAATATAAATTAGCAACACATCTGTAGTTCTTTTAGTATTGCAGATGTCTGGGCGTCGACGATCACCCTTGTGATCCTGCCGCTCGTTTGCCTCCATCTATCATAAAAAAATTAAACCTGTTTAAATCTTTTCAATTAGCGAGTAGTCTTTAATTGGGCAGAGAACGGTCATGTATAAATGCAATATATCCATGTTACTATCAATAATATTTGAAATGCAAGTATCAATATCCTTATCGTGTGCAGCCCCACGGAAAGCAGTCAAGTGAAATTCCCCGCCAGTCGACTTGACACAAGGTTTATTGCCCTCGTTATCAGGCCCGTTACTTTGCGTTATTTGATCACATTAGAGGGTGAATAGAGGAATGGTAAATAAGCCAAGGTAACTAGAATTTGTTTACATTGCAAAAGTATATAACGATATTCTTTGCAATGTGACCTGTCTATTATTATTACTTTTTTTAAGCTAATATATGTAGGCTATTGTTTTAAGTTGCTTTAATTGTTTAATCTTTATAAACAAAGGACCCCGCTGAGTGAAGATTTTTATCTCTAATTCAAATATGATTTAGTTTCGTGTAAGCAGCTTTAATATTATAATAAAATTGTTTAAAAGCTTATACATAAAGAGGTGATTAAAATTTTAATTGTAGTTAAATTGTATTTAACTGTGGCTTTTAAGTAGCGAAGCATGTATTTAAATTAAAATTTCGCATAAACTATTATCGTAAAGTTAAATCCCACGCAAATAGTTTTGTTTGATAAATATTATAGAGCGCTTAAATTAGGCCTTGTGAATGCCAAGGATTTTTAACTTTCGAATGTAATTTAAATCAGGTAAAAGATGTTTAGCGACATTTACAGTGTGTATTGAAAAAAAAACTAATACAGTAAATGTTTCCAATAAACAAAATTTACACAACTTTCAGTATAATTAATTGTCAAATCCTAAGATCTAGAGTAATTAGACTTTTACAATAACATATTTGTTTACCAATTAAACTGCTAAGAGATTATTCACCTTCTTTTATATTTTTGTATTATTAATATTTTATAAGAGAAGGGAACATACCAGCGTCGGATTGTGGTCATCGATGGCCATGGACATCTGCATCACCAGAAGAACATACGTAGTCAGAAGAATAGAATTGTTACATATTTAAAAGTGAAAACGTTTAATTAATTGACCAACAAAAAGAGCTGTATTAATTAAGACGACACGTGTGGTTTAATAATGATTGTATGTTAACTTGGGGTACCTAAGTAATTAACTATAAACTATCATTTTAATGTTCACTTTTATCATTAGATATGTACGATGCGGGCTCTTTGAAGTTAAGATATATTAAGAATTACAATCATTATATTAACTTCTATGAAGGTTATATTATGTGATAAATATGTCTATTGTCTTGACTTCAGTCGTCTCGGTGTCTGGTTGGTAATTATTATATAGGTTTATTTACATTTAAAATTATTACAAACAACTTTATATAAGACAGAAGTAAATACTACATGGTCTCGTATATATATCTCATGCACATTGTTAGCTATGGTAAGGAACATTGATTCGTCATGATAGATGTAAAATTTTCAATTAGTTTTATTTTAATCATTAGCTTCAATTTAAATATGTCACATCAAAGGAGTCGCTTCAAAGTGTTGCCTATTGTAGTTGAAAGTAGTACCCGTAACTTGCCATAGGAGGCTTAATAGCATACATTCGCGATATTCAGTTTCAGTCATGCGGTACGCAGCAAGTTTTAATGTATTCCGTCTGTTTACGATCCCGTCGGCTCTCTCAGGCTTGCGTTCGGGCACTCGGGGACGTGGTGCGAGAGGTGAAGTTATAGCCGACGTGGCAGCCGCCCTTTAACAGCCTCGTAATTGCGACTTGAAATTAAGTGTTATTTTTATGGTGATTCCTCTACTACTACTAAGTTGCTTTAAATGGGCGTTAAGCTTTTTATTAATTGGAATAAGTCTTGTAACGAGCCTATTGAAGTCTTTCCGATGGTGTGGAAAATTGTTGACGTTTGTTGTTAAACGTTTTATGTTTGCACACATTATCATCAGCGTTAGAATGTGATTAGGTTAACACTGTTTTATAATTTATTTGTATAGTTCTTTAATCCTAATAACAGTGGATACCGATCTCTGGGGTCAAGACACGGTACCATGACTCTACGTGAGTGGGATGATGATGGGTGAAAAGGGAATGGTGATATAGTTTACTATACAGATGAATTTTCAGAAAGAAAGTTATTTGCTATAAAAAGCTACATACATCAGTTAGCATTATTTTAGTTAAAATAGTTATAGATGAATACGTGCGGTGTATTCTCACACGCAGCCTGTACCAAAATTATCGAACGTGAGCGCTAAAAGGGGGTTAGGTTATATTTACAACAATAGCAATGATGGCGGCCGGCTCGCATGTGCGAACTTGCCGGCATAAAATGGCGCGTAAATTATATCCAACATTGTAACAGTCGATGGCAAGAGTAATACGAAATAATTAACGCTAGAATCAAACGAGATGTACCTTTAAATGTATAAGAAAATTCGATAAGTAAATTAACTTTTCTTTAATTATTATCATTTGATTATTATTGTCAAAGCGAATGAAAATCTATATTGAAGCTAAATTCAATTGATTGATGTAATCGAAGAATCTATATTTTCTCTTTTTATATAACGTAGCAAACTCAGAATGGTCTCTTGTGAATCAGTAGTCATTTGTAATTTACTTTTAATCTGTGTTAAGGTTTTGTTAAATTTATTTTGTTGAATAATTTTATACTCTTACATTTACACATATTAAAAGTTTATTTCGGTAAAGATAAAAACATTACAGAGAGCAACTCTGAAAGCTTATCTGTCCTTGCAGTTGGACCGTTAAGTCCAACAATTCCCTCTTTCACATCAAAAGGGAACATTATCCTTTCTTCCAGGCGACCGTAAAACCCTTATCTGGGAGAAAGCAAGACGCGCAATCTACATAGAGCTGATAATGGCAGGACCAGTCGCGCTTGACCCCTCAACTTTCCTCGTAGTCCATACAACCGGTTTCGGTAATGAAAACCGGGAGCTTAAGTTTCCCTGGCCGCGATAGAAGTAATCTTAGCGGAGCAGAGTGGGCGTTTTATGAGCTCGGGCGGGAAGGCTTTTATATTTATTAAGTAAGTTGGGCTTTCGGCGGTATTAATCCACCTTTATGGAGGGCGCCTAGAAGCTTGGCCGACGCTGCTCTACTTTGATAAAGTATTTAATTGTATTTTTTAATACTTGGAAGTAACTTTTTAAAAGCTATCTGCGTTTAGAAACTGTTGTCTGATTTTGTAAAATGTCATTTAGTGTAGCTAAAAAAATCCGTAAAGTGAATTTGTCTCTAACAAAATAGGTAAAGATAAACGTTTTGTGGATTGAATGAGAACGATACCAGGACTAATTTTTTTTTCGATTTCTCAAATCAGATAACTGTATAAAATATCCTTAGTTATACTTTAAGGGAGTTGTATCAGACACATCCAGAGCTGGCTATATAATCCGCAATTCCATTACATATCCGGGGGCTCGCGTTTACGACGCGCCCCGTGCTGACACGCAAATATCTCCAGATTACGTTACACTAAGTAATTTCATTAGGGTAACGAGCTGCCGCCAGAAATGCAAGTCTCACTTGCTTTTATCGTACACGTGACGTTTATGTCTTTATACAGGATGTAGCTTTCAAATTGATTTACTTTTAAATGTAGCAAAAATAACGGCGATAACAATATTTATTGGTGTTATTTAATTTTATGTTTAACTTGTATTATAATTTAAAACATAATTAGCTGTGTATAATTGACGTTATTATTTTTTATTTGTTTGCACTTTAATATTTATAGGTGATCCTAAGTTGATAAATATAGTAAACATTCTTCTCTTTGAATTTGAATACTAAGCAACTCGAAGAATCGATAGCTACTTACCTAGTTTCACCAATTTCGTCTCCCCGCGTAATTAAGTTGGAATTAATGGCCGTCGGTAATTAAAGAGTAAGTTTAATATTCAAATGAGTGCACCTGTGTCGGCGGGTTGTTCTCTTGGAATTTTAATGAGGCAAATTCAACTCTAATCCAAATTCTAAATCACACGAGGCGCAGCACCGCCACCTACCGAAGCGAACGTTATCATATTTTTACGGGCTACGTGAAAATGCGCGCTTTTATTAGGGGGGAGTTTTATTACGTTTTCTAGATTAGAAATGGCGCTCCGGTACGTCGCGGCTGAAATACGAAAATTCATGTTATTTCGGACACGTGCTGCCTTATTTATTGCAGCGAAAATTGTGTTTATTTCATTTTAAGAATCATGAATTAAAGAATAATTTCACATACATTATATTTCCTAATTTTATAGTGGAATAAAAAAAATGTTTAATTTACCTGCCAAATGGCATCGTTTAGTGACAAGAAAGAAGAGTTCAAAAGTTTTCCTTTACTTCCACAGTTTATTTCATACTTTTAACCAAAAGTCAAATTAATTTTGTAAAGAGTTTCAAGGCCCTGTCAGTAGTGCTTTGTCCCTTTTTTTAATATAGTATTGTGTCTATTAAGATTCGCTTGGGATAAGGAAAAATAGAGCTATGACGCGTGAAGAAATCGGGCTCTTATTTATGGCGGGGGTTATTGTTTGAAACGTCTAAGTCGTAATTCCGCGGCATAAAGCAGGCTTCGCTTCGGGCGTCCCCCCGCCCCCTGGACCACCCCTACACCCCGCGGGATGCTGTTTTTCCCGTGCGAAATGGCCCGTTTGAAATTGTTGTTTTATGGAAGTTTTTACTAGTTGACTTTGCCCGGGGAAAATATATAGAACGCAATCTTTATGCCTCTATATATTAGCTCTATATACAAAAACTTAATAATCCAAAGAATAAATCGATACGCACATATCTAATAACTAACCGTATTGGAATATATTTTACGAAAGCCGCGTTCAGAGTAAGTAATTTTGTCAGAAATGAGATACGAGACGTCTAAAAAAAACTCTCCAAAAGTGTCGGTTGAAGATATCGAGAGAAATATTGAAAGGACGGGCCGATAAAATATCGAAATAACGACCTGTCACAAAATAATATACAATGAAATTATCTCCACCATTTTTAAAGTTGGAACGCGCGTCGTTCCCCGCCATTGGTCGGCGGCTGACAGCTGAGTGAAATACGTCCGTGGGCCGGCGCGGCGGCGGCGGCGGCGAGCGCAGCGGGCGACAACATGGTGCCACTAAAATACTCTAATGAAATTAAATTCCATACATTTTGGACTTAATCGTAAATAATCCGAATATCTAATCTGCTGATTGATGAACATTATCGTTTATTTTGTATTTTTAAATTAAATTACAATTTTACTAAAGAAATGTTAATTTTTATACCGAATTTGGTTTAAGAAATTTATTCGTAACATCATAAACCAGTTGTAGGTATTACTTGTAATAAATAGATATATAAATTATATAGAAGTGACTTATCCTCTTCATGCAGTCAATAAGAATAATAAATCGAGTAGACGTTGGGTTAGACGTTTTTATGATAGTAGTTAGCATACAATAGCTTACAAATCACGTCCATATATCTGCTGTGAGGTCTTATGCTACGGTCCGCTCTGTAGATATGGAACATCTTAGCACTTTAAAAGCATTTTAGATAAAAGTGCGTGTTCGGCTGTGGATTTAGTTACAATATTACAAGTTTACGAGGGGCGATATAGTTGTACGGCGGCTTACGGCACTCGCGTCGAGCACTAAAGCACTACTTTACTGCCTCTACGATGATTTACTAGGTGCATTCCTTGAAAGACGCTCTTACATACAATATATAGTCTTCATTTTTTAGTTTGAACAGTACATAGTTAAAAAAAAAACTAACGATTAATAATAAGCCTAGAGAAAAATACTTTGAATACACAGTACCATTGTATTTCCTTAACTTGATCATTTGGAAATGAATTAAAAAGGTAATTAATTAAAATAACGATAATTTTCTTAATTTAATGTTGAAATAAAACAAAAAATTTTATTCGATTTTAGCCCACCCAAGCTGTTAATATGAATAGTGTAAAGTAGGCGGTATAAATTATGAATTATAAATTACAACGTAGAAAACCAATATTTCATCTCAGATATCATAAAAAATTAAACTGAGTAATTTTAATAATAAAAGTTAAGACTATATATTAACGACAGCCCGCGGTAACGGGGTAGAGATTAATTTCCAATGCGGAGAATTAAAACCTGATCGTAATGTTAGTGAGTAATTTATGAAGCGACCGTATTAATTTACATAGGGATTTAGCTGACGTTTAGAGTGCACCAGTATCCTGTTCCATTGGAAGGTTCTCACATAGATATAGGATGAGGTACATTGATAAAAAGTGTTCACACATAACTATAAATAATAGAGGGAGGGGGGGGGGAGATGTACAATCAGGGTTTTTCGCGGTGTTCCAAACACGCTCTACGACCTTTCTTACAAATAACCTAATTGGTAGAATTGAACAAATGTAATTGTAAAAATCACTTAGTTGTGCCCTAATGATTAACTTTAGTTTCGTATTGGCACAATTAAATAACTATGTCCTATTGGTTATTGTGTTCTTGTCATTATTTCAATGTGTAGGAAACGTTCAAATTAATGTAGCTTTTAACGTTGATGATCTGCAGTACCATTAATTCTTTATAACGTGAACTGTTCAGTTAAACGAATGTATTACATTTTTTTAAATTCAAAAATGAAATAAAAATCAATAAAGATTTAAATAAAGTGTTGGCCTTTAAAATTTTTGCCCCGAGATCGAATCTTTTATTACAATAGGTCGAACGCTACATATCATAACCGATTCATTCATCAAAATCGATTCTATCACTCATTCGAATCACAATTTATACATCATATATGTCTTAATAAAATCGTTTCATGTGTGTATCCTATATTTTGCTTGCGAGACACATGCGCCCAAATCCGTGGGACGGTAGGATTTACGATCCAATATTTTTATGCAAAGTGCGTCGCCAAATGTGCCGCGTCGGTGAAAAAATACACAGCCACGTCCTTTCGCACGTAAAAAGGATGCGACAGAATAAATATACGGAGCCACCCTTTTTGTCCATTAAACGGGCGAGCTGTTTTTTCTGTGCCACCATAAACTCTGCCCCAATAAATATGTAAATCTACCGGAAAAAAAAAGAATCGGAACACTCCGTGCCCGGTTTTGTGAGTTTCACTTTCGACTGGCCGAGTTAATTGGTACAATTGCGAGACTGCCGACGACCTTCCTTTGAATCTCGAGAGAGTTTTTTTTTTTATCTTTATGTTCGATAAGATACTACTACCACGCATACTGCGGTATTGTGGGAGGCCTATGTCCAGCAGAACGCGAACAAAGGCTAATGATTATGGTGTTATTAAATAAGACTACATATACACTCAAGAGCAATGAATCCGGGTCACTTAAAAATACCTATGAATCTAGAATGAATTTGTATAGAATTAAGAATGCCAGCTTTATAAAATAAACGGTGTTTAATGGAAGATACAGTACCCCTACTGCTGTGAAATTAATGAAAATGCGTTCATATGGTAGTCTATTAATATTTTTTTAAATATAATTTAATTCATAAAATGTATCACTATACTGTCTGAAAATTATGTATTTCCTATTTTGTCTCTTTCAAATGTTTCAATAGAATAACTAAGTAAAATGTATACAGTTACAGCAAGGAGCTAAATCGATCGGCCCGGGCTCTCTGAGGACGAAGGGTCCCGCCCCCCCCGAGCCCCCTTCACC
>JAODUI010000032.1:4796059-4829776 GCA_027563995.1 Papilio gigon
ATTGGTGTTAAATTTTGACGTGTGTGATAGTAAGGGCGATTACGTCTAACTATGATTGTGGAAATCAGTGTAATTATCTGTCCTATTTATTTGCGACCGCAAAAGGTTAAGCTGAGTTATTTTTAAAAGGATACATTTTCCTTAATAAACGCTATTGATCGATACGAACATAAGCGCGCTGTAATTTACGACCGGGTACCCGGCTCGCCTCGCGTGCACCGACCAAGGTGTGTTATTTATACCCGGTTTTTTTTTATTTATGCCCCCTTTTTTCGCAGCTCGTAACGGAGAGTAATAAAGGGGAGGTTAATTTTAATTCCATGATTGGAAAGCTCGATTGGACAGTTATGTGGCTTAATGAGTTTATGACCAATACTGTGGATATAACGGTCATGGGATTGTTTTGGGGAAATGTACATTGGGACATTGATTTTAAACCTAAATTGGATAGCTCAATTTTTAATACTTTCACTTCAAGTTGTTGGAGAGTATAACCACTACGTCACATCGGCTTATGTCATTTCGATTTACGGCCTTAATTAATTTCAGTCCGAACTTAATGTTTTTATCAAACGTGAAACTTTTATATATAAAGTTTTTAGATAAAATAACTTCACGTACTTTTTCTCCAGTTAACATTACCTGTATCAATTTTTACATTAATCCGTTAGAGCAACTAAATGTTCAAATGATACATAACAATTGAGTACGATTGTATGACATTGTAGTTTCTCTATTATAATTTTGTTTAGCTTGAAAGCAACATTTCGAGATGAAAAATAACTTAAATTTAAGCGTTACTCCATAAATAACGCCACTTGAAGTCCGGGGTCCGGACCGGAGGAGTAAATGAGGTGCGCCGACCCTCGCGTGTTCCCACCATATTGAAAAAGATAAATCTTCACCTCACCCCGCCCTGCCTTTCGATCCATTAACTCTCGACTTTTGTGCTTCAAGGAATACTACAAAAAACTTCAGTCTTCAAACCTAAGTACCCAACGCTCAGGCAATAAATAAAGACCTAAGTAACATAAAAACGGGTTTAGGCGGCGGAGTTCGTTACTAATTCAAAACTTACATTGTATCTTTAAATGAATCACGACTCGACTTTGATTTTTATTAAATATGATAATAAAACACGCACTTAAACGGCAAAAAGTCGTAGCTCTTTGATTTACACCTATCGCCTTTCGTTATGTACCCACTTACACGTATTAAGGGAAGTTTTTATCGCATTTATTATTCGCAACATTGTAACACATCGCAGGGAGTCACTTAACCGAAATGCGTCCTATTAAATCGCATAAAGAAAACACTGTTTTCACAAAAATAGTTGAGTATAAAAGGAAAGTTGTAATGGCGTCGTAACTTTGGGCATAAAATTTATGAATGACTCAAAAAGAATCTATGGCGAGAGAATTGTTAATAAAGATATAGAGCGAGCAATGTATTACGGGACATTAGTGACTGTTTACGAGTGGGATGATGGTCGATGTGATGGATGCACCCGTATCTACGGATACGATGATCATCCTAGCGGTACTCTAGTCATTTATCAAATTATAGGAACTACACAGATGGTAGAATAGGGATGTTTGCACTAATTTATTACTATGTTATGTTTTATAGAATAGCTTAAAGCACGAGTAAGTTTTATGAAGTAAGATTGTAAATAATAATAAGTATTAAAAAATATTGTGCTATATAACCAGATAAAAAAATATGTAATAAAATATAATTACTTCTTTCCAATTATTAATAAATAAAAAGTAAATTTTCAACTTACGAAAATTCGAAAGTTTCTAACATAAGAAAGTAGTTTAGTACATATGCATATAATGTAGAGCAAGGAGGTGCCCGACACCGCTCTATATAATATTCTAAAGATGATTCCACGGTACCTATCTCAAACCGGCCGTAAATGTCTCGGCCGGGATAATATTTTACGACGGCTTATGCATCGCCGGAGAGGCGGAGATAACCGAACCCATCCAGCCCTTATCGTACCTACACATGTGGAGCGACATCCAAATTTATCGATTTAAAAATAACCACCCAGATTAAAGTCGAGATATCGCCAGAATATAACAGACCCGGCCCGGAAAGTATTAATTTTAGATTGGCGTTTTTTAAAACTCTCCCATACATGAATATACAATGTTACCTACGGATTGATTTGGTTATATGCTGTTTCACGAACGCAACATGCAGCGTTATAAAGAAAACATAAAATGTTGATCGTAGTTCTTTGTTATAATCTATTTCATTGACCAAATTTGAAAAGATAATGGGTTTATTCTTTAAAAATAGTTTTTAACGTAATACATAAGTTTAATTGTAGTATAAATTGGTACAACAGCCTACCGTTCAAATAGTCAGTATCTCAGTGCGGTACTTTTCAAAAATTACTAAAACCAACAAGAGTCGCGCACCACGAAGTGACGTGTAAATAATAAGACACTGGCAAAACATTTAAACAGCACGTTAGGCGGCGCGGCGAAGCCTTAATATTTAAGTAAGCCGTACAACTAAACTAAGTTAACTGTAAGTGGGTGAATTGTGTAAACACATTAATTTAAGGTTACCAATGCAAAACTGCCGGTCTTAAACTTTGAAAAATAGATTTAAGTTAGTGAACACGAACATCGCTTATAAACTTTTAAAGCCTTCACAAAAAATTGTGACCAACCAACTAAAAGATTTACATGTCAAATTGTACGCAATTATCTTCCGCCTATCTTAAAAAAATGTTAGGAAATTTTGTAAAGAAACTAACTCAAGCTGTTAAATTTCTTCGAACATTGTAGGTTTCAGTGACCCGTTTTCTAAACAAGCTGACAAGTCCTAGATAGAGCGGAGATAATTCTATTCAATTCAACAATGTAGCGTGGGCGCAGCGTCGTTTTACGTTAGACAAGAAATACCACTCACGCGACATGAACTATCTATCTCCTCCTGAAAGCTACAACTCTCTACAACTGTTAATGTTACAATACTGTCGTTGGGAAATGTTTGACTTGTATTTTCAATTATTAAAATTTTACACTAAATAATGAATTACAGAGTTAGAGTGGAACTTGTCAGGAAGTCATGTCCGAAAGTACAAATGAAAAGACATATTCTTGTAGTAAATCGAAGCTACGAAACGAAATATCTCATTACATCTCTGACTTATTCGCGTCATAGTATCGGGCGAGTTACCTTAAAGCGTGCGTCATGTATTTGATGAAAAAGAGTAATTGTATTTAACATAAATACAGATATAACATTTACTTTTAAATGTTGTATTTTCAAATAACATACTAAGAAAAATGTATTACATATTTGTTCGTATACATAAATTCTTTCTCACCTCAAACGAGCTGCCTGCGCGAGTTAATGCGGAGCGGCACCTATCCGTAAGAACAATGCCACAGATTCGAAGTTTAAATTTATTTTTTAAATGCAACAAATATCGTTCGTTGACCACACTCGGTTGTGTTTCAAATTGGACTAACTGGCTAGTGTTGTTGGCCCGGTCGAGTTATATGAGGCATAATAAACCAAACCGCATCTATTATTCCACCACGGGCCTCGATCCGACAGCTGACGTGGAATTTTAAATACGGTTTATGGTCCAAATTATTAAACCCGACTGACCTATTTCTGCAGGGGTCATATTGAAACTTTAATTATGTAGAACGCAATTAGGTTGTCCCATTGTTTCGACGTTAATTTTACTTAAATACTTAATAGAAACATAAATGTACACTACAAAAAGACGAGGACAGAATCTTTCTAGCAATGTCCCATGTCTATCCAATGAAACGTGTAATGAATAATACCAGCACTGAACAGCTAAAGATGTTGCAGTAGGATCTTTAGTTTACGTTAAACGAAAAAGTATTACTTTGAAATACAGAAAAAATAGATAAGACAGCAAACAATGCTGCCAGACATAAAGTGACACCTCGCCGCAACTGCGAAGTGTATCAATAGAGCCGCCGCCGCCGCGTCGTTCACAAAACACGAGCAATAAACAAATATTTGTTAACAAATATCGGTCCTAAAGTCTTACACACACTAAATATTGGAACTCGAGTTCGTTAAGCCGCCTCGAAATGATGTAACGTAACGCGCAAACATAGATTGTGTACCGGACTTATTAACAGGTCTTCACAGCACGTTACCTTCGGAACCAAAAAATTATAACGAATTCAAACTTAAGCATTTTATAACCAACCTTAACGTGATTGATTAAAGTTTAAAATTCAAATGCGCTAGTCTACTGTTCGAAATGCATTCAGATGATCCGGTCAGCGTTTATTGCACCCAGGGGTAATTCATCCCGAGTTAACGTTTGACTAATTTGTGAAGTATTTGTTAGGGTCTCATAAAATGTGATGATCTATCAGCTGACGGACGAAACGAATCGAAAGTGAAAATGACCCTAGATGTCACTACTTTGACTGTAATGAAATAAAAGAATAACGAAAACATATAATTGCCAAGTTTGTTGATAAACAGCGGGGACTAATTTTATAACATAAAACAATAATTGGGTCTTAAAATGCGTGCAGCGAGAAAAAGTTAGTTACTTTAAAAGATCACGATACACATGATATGAACTTTTAAAAATAAACTCGGGAATCGAACCGAGAACCAATATAGCAGACTGGAATTATGCGAACATAAGCATAATGAGGTTATACACTATACCTGCACGTTTTAATTACATTTTACTTACTATTTGAGATGTACACTTTACCACTAATAATTTGTAATAATTCTGATTCCACTTAAATAACCTTTTATCTATAATAACATTGACGTGCTTTGCGATAGACACCAAAACATCAACTGAACATATTCTCAACGATATCACCTTGAACCCTGTTTTCACTTTTCGCGTCCAAATAAACAATTTTTATTGTTTCGGTCAGTGTTATGCAAATCGATACTACCAACAGTAGCTAAATTATGCAAGGGTTTCCGAAATACTATGAAAAAACGTTGAAAGTGAAAGCCAACTGGATGCATATTGTGTATTTGTCACGCTTCAAGCCTTTGTTAAGATAAATATTTATATTACGAAATGCAAAACACTTTTTTCTTAACAGTCCAACTACCGAATTGAAACCTTTTTTCTGTCCTACCCTTTCGGCAGCAGCGGCCTGATTGTTTATTGATCTCTGATAGTAAACTTATGTTGGGATGTGACGAATTGGATGCTGAACAAAATATTAAACACGCTTGTCGATTCCGACCCTTCTTAGTACAGCTACATATGATTGAAACTAAATGTACACACCTGAAGACCAAATAATCAGATATGTTAAGAGTCAAGTTTTGTTAGTTGGAAATAGCTTTCGTTTGTTTCACGCGTAGGGTCATACTAAACGGAAAACCATGAAATGTGGTAAACCACGCATCGGCTTCGTTTCCTACACCATACATAAATCTTTAAGATAAACATAAATCAATATTTTATAAGTAATGCTTTAAGAATATGAACAGGCTAATATATACGTGTCTTAGTGACATATTTATTCAGAATCCAGTGAATTCAGCTTCTAACTGGGCTATAAAAGCACGTAAGTGATCTAATATTGAAGACATTCAAAGTAGAAATGGTATTGAGTAAGATAAGCACGGCCGCGGTAGCCGGCCCGGTATAAACTTTACGACGGCGATGCGCGACGTAATAAAACCCGAAATAAATCCAATCGGGGACCAAAGAAAAACAATCCACTTCGGGAATTACACGAGATAGGGACTCGTTTGGAAGCTTACGAATTCCATTGTTCAAATGACTTCTATAAATTAAAGTGTACCATTTTGTTTATTTTTAGAGTTAATGTTTGCTTGAGTCACAACGTTATGAGAATGCACAAATACTTCAACAATTACTAGGTAGGTTCGTGTTTTATTTTTATCCTTGACTTTTTATGATTAAAAAACGCTCTGACGTGTTGCACTGCCACTAGTCATAATGCAACAGCTATTTACTGAGAGTTTTTTCTTTCCGTAGACAAATCTATAATTAAAATGTTATATGGTTATAGTATTTTTGAGATATTACCAAGGAAAAATAAATCAGACACAAATATTACTTTACGTATCTACTGTTAAGTTCTTATGAATGACAATTGTAATAAATTTAATAATTTCCGTTGACCACTTTAAGGTTATACTATATTTCTAAAGAGTCGGCGTTAATTTACGATGAAAGTCGTATAGCTGATTCAAACCGCATTCAGATACATCGAAGTGTCCAAATCATTGGCGTATGATAATATAAACGGCAGTCAAAGTATAGACGTGAATAGCCGACCTATAATGAATCTTGACTTCATCTTAACCATACAAAAGCTTAGAAAGTAGGATTGAAAACATTACTCAACCGAGTACTCCCACTCACTAGTATAAGACAGTTGTATCCAATACAGCTAGCTACTATCTGGACACTACTTCTACACATGTCCTCTGTCTCATATTTATTGATTCTAAAGCCTATGACCAGCAGTGGTCGAATAAAGGTTGACGTTGATGATTAAAGGATCAGTTTTTTGTTACCCAATTTTGAATTAATATTCTCTTTATTTTTTAATTAACAAATATAAAAAATCATAAGATATTCAGTAAACGGGGTTACATTTTTTTGGAAATTTCAATTCAGGTCAGTTGTAATTATAAGCCACGTCACATCTGAGTCCTTTCACTGCAATCGGTTCCGTTTTGAGTAATAAATAACTCGATTATATGTCGACGTATGGTTCATTTATGGTCAGAATCAAATTGTTTTATTGCAAGTCAGAATACAAGCTGCGTTCGAGGGCAAAATTAAAATAACTGCGAATAATTGTTAGCGAAATTAAAAAGGATTGAAGTGAAGGTTAAGAAAATTATAAAAAAAAGTTAAGTAAGAGTTTTATCCTTCCTCAACAATAACTAGTAACACATACTTGGTGTGGTTCTGAATATACTTTACAAAATAGAACTTTTGTTACCTTATTTGTATAGAAATAGTGACGAAATAAATGACGGCGCCGCCATGTATGGCGACGCCGTCATTTATTTCGATTTTCTTCTGTTTTCTTAATTTCGACGATGGATTTAAATTACATCTTACTAGCTGACCCGGCGGACTTCGTAGCATTAAACACTTGTCATTATGGTATGGTGTTAAAGTTTAATTTTAATTTTAAGTATTATTACGAATCGATTGTATGGAAGTATAGAAAAGTTTTATTTTTAGACTTTATCAGGTGATTTTTTAATTTTTTTTCTATCTTCTAACTATCTTCGTACTTCAAGTGATATTCTAAAAAAAAGGGTAATCAGTTCAGTTGCATACGAGATTTGCGCTTAGTAATACATTTTTGAAATACAGATTAAAATTGTAGTTATTTAACAAAGTCTTCATTATTATTTATCCAATCTTTGAAAAACAGTTAACAAGATTCAAGTTGAAGCCGGTTAGGTGACTATGACTAACTGTGTGCAGTGTATAATTATAAGTTAGTAGTAGGTAGGTTCTAAGTACGTTACTGAGGTCAAGTGTGATATTTCCATACATAAATATAAGCAATTGTTTTCAACAAATGGCTCTTTTAAACAAAACAGAGCGATTTAAATAACTTGAGTTTTAAATGTCGTAGAGGATTTTTTACACATGTTTTTCTATGTGTAAAGTCTCTAAAATTGGCAATTATTAAAATGTACATAAGACTAGTATGATTATTACTATAGAAATGAAAACATTGACAGACAATCTAAATGATAAACGGTCCCCTGTATACTAGATAAGTTGACTCATTTTCCGGTACTGTTCTACCTTCCTACCTGTTCTACCTATTCTACCTTTTATACGTAAACTAGCTGACGTCCGACACTAATTCGCAACCCATACAAAAACTTAGTAGTCCAAGCGCTAATTTAAACAGTAATCTATCTCTGTACCGAATTCCATCCAGATCCATTTATCAGTTTTTGAGTTATCTGTTATTAAACTTCCATTTATCCGTATCTATGTTTATCATACTGTGCACATTAAGTGTAAAAAGTTACCATTAGTTACTCTACCTGGGTAACTTGCGGCCGTGTTTATGCGGATATGTAATTAAGATGATTATTTTGTTGTTCGGCGCGGCTGCGTGGATCACGGGACACAATGGAGAGGTGTAAGAACAGCTCAAAGCAACGCGACGCCTCGTCAGCAATTAGCGGTGCACTCCGCAAACAGCGAACTCACCACGCGATGAACGGTGCACAAATTCAACATAGGAACATTAAATAAATAATTATTTTATTAAATGCAATCCTACATTTTTTGTTTCATAATGTAAGTTTGTTTTGTTTCTTTTTTTTATCAGAAATGAAGTAATTTTAACAATTCTGTATTATCTGACACAGTGCATACGTTCGAATCTTTTTAGTTACTGTGAATTACAAATGTTTAAGTTCGTATTCGGTTGTGCATCGCTATTAATCATATTTATAGTTAATTTATACAGGAAACAATAAAAAAAATTCGAAATATATTTGATAATTTTAGATAGTGTATAACAATCAGTTTGTACTGACCGTACACAGTAAAGGCTGGAGCTAGTTCGCGAGTTACTTTGCGAGGCGAGACGAGTCAACAGTGAGAGGAATGCGGCACGCGAGTCCATCTGCAGTCGACAAATATCCTCCACGCCTTGAAAGGTTCACAGAATTACTGCATAATATAAATATAGTTGTGTGAAATAACAGCATTGCACAATTACCTGTAGCTTAAATATTAGCAGTATACTGTATTATTTTTAAACAAGCCTAATGTATACAAAATGTGTGTTAAAGAAGTGGATATTAATCCATTTTACAATTTTACTATTAGTAGTATAGGGAACGGGCTGATAGCATAGCATGACTTCTTAAAAAAGGTTAAGATTAGGGGATTGTCCAGACGTCGAGTCGCGAGACAAAGATTTGAATCTTCAACTCCTTACTACGAGCAACGCGATCTCTTAAACGGTATTTAAAACCAATACGACTCAGAGTCCTTTAAGAAGAGAACGTACTTCTCTCTCAAAGGACGGCAACGTAACTGTGGTTCTTCTAGTATTGCAAATGTCCATGTGCGTCGATGATTACGCTTGTGATCACGCCGTTCGTTTGCCGCCTTCTCTTAAAAAAAAGCTCGTCTTCACAGTTATGTAACACATACCCATACTGATAAGAGGTCGGTTCAAAATCAATGATCAATCTCCGTATTCATTTTGCTCATTCCATATTAAAAAATGTTGATATAATCAGACGCTATTTTTTTCAATTATTTTTCGAGTCAAATGCATTCTTGTTTATTTATTGCACTTTTTGTACTCCGCAAGATCAAAGGACGCTACTTGGGAGCCGTGAAGCGGTAATAATTCGCCATATTTTTACATCGTAAGAATCTTATTTAGATGGATTCTAAAAAAAATCTACCAGATACATACACACACATGTTTTATGTGTTTGAATAACAAGAATTAAATTCAGACGTCTGGAGTCACTTATGGGACGGAAATCTTTAATTTACAGTAATCTGTTTCAAGGCAAATTTTAAATGTCGCTAAACTACATACATATTATTTCCTGTCTATCTATACTTCAAAGAATGATTTATAACTCTACATTTCTTGTCAACCGTTTACTTTACATTTGATTACAAAACATCATTTCATGTTTGTGAATGAAAAGCTTTGCCTGAACGCATTGCAATGATTTAAAAGCTGTCGAAACGATCGAGCACTTTCAACAAAATAGAAATAAACGTTATTATATGTTAACAACAATTACCGCATTAATGACTCCGTAAATTGATTCCACTAAAGCGATTTCATTATTTTTCAACAATGAAATTAATGTTAGTACGGTGGCCTCATCGTTAAGCCATTATAATGCAAAAGCTCGTCATTAAAACTGTATTAATAACACCTTAGATCATTTCCCGCTGTTTTGATAACAGTGGATTTAATAAATTCAAAACGCAATTATACGCAATAAACGGCGTCCGACTCGAATTACGTATTACGCAGTCTTACGTGTAGTCTTTTTGATTTATTCACTTAATAAACAAGTTCAAAATAATTACTCTAAAGCTCTTTTCAAATACATTATTGAAAAAAATTAAGAAATATTTTACAAGAAGTATTAAAACAGATGAAGCTTGTGCTCTGAAATGATTCTCGAAACTGTTCAATTTTCATATTCAAATTGAAATAAGAAAAAAAAACGGAAGTAAAAACTAGTGTAAGCACGAGGTCCATTATATATCCATGAAAAACGTGTTTGACAGTCTTTAAAACTATCCGTTTCGCGTATGCAGGAATAAATGCTGTATGACATTAGCAGTAGAGACTAAAATTGCAAATCTAGTTGTATTTGTGTCCCATATTTTATCACACACGAGCTCACAAAGAGCCGTAGACATCTGCCCTAGATGCTAATGGTAAACAACGTGTGAGGGCAAATTATTAACCGCATAATTCTTTATCTGATTAAAAATTATGGACTACTAATAAAACGTCATACAATACCAACATTAAAAAGTAATTAAGATAGAAAGTTGAAAAGAATGGGATGGGTTTTCACTGCTTTTTTAAAAAAATCTTTGCCATTACCCAACGTTGGTTATGATCACTTAAGAGGACTGATATTAACAATAGAAAAAATGAAAAAACTTGTCGAACTTCAAAGTGAGTATACACCATCTAGTTGAAAAATATCGGCATGTGATGTAATGCGAGAATGTCTACCGAGACATACTTTGAAAAGGACGAATCCACGCTATACAAAACTGTAAGAAAATTTCATTAACTATGTTTTTTTTTTTTCGAATACGTTTAAATTTTTCTCTCTATCATAGTTAAAAGAATATTCTATTAAAAACAATTCGCCAATATTGCTTTATATTGAAAGAATACCTACTGAAGACAAGACCCTCCTGGTTCCACATACGAGGGATGTTCGGATCGGCGCGCGCTTCGGTCCGCGACCGCTCCGTTCTCGCTTGGTACTCTATTCACAACGTCATCCGGCACCGACGCGAGCAGTCGCGTACCTTCGCGTACTCTCGTGTATCATAAATAAGTGCAATTAATTTACAACGCCTATAAAGTGATGACACTTGTTTATCTATAAAGTGCAGTGTTGTTGTGTAAAATTGTAACAGGTAAGTGTTAATTGTTGATATTTGGACGTGCTGCTTGATGACAAATGTTCGGCGGATTTCAAAGGCCTTTCTTGGACCGACCGTTTGTCAGTTTTTTTTAGACTTGTTTAGTGTCTAATTATTGTTACAATGGAACTGTGGAAATAGATGGAAATAGGATTATTTTATCATCAAAGAATAGGTATCCAATTAAATACCATTAGGGTGGTAAAGATTAGAAAATGTGAACAATTTTCTTTATTCTCTCGACCTATTGGAAAAACTCAAAGTTAATTTTCTGTTTTTTTTTATGTACTTATTCGAATTTATGGTAACATTATTTTTTGTTTATTACAATTTTATTTTAATGTCTAAATTAATAGAACTTAAATAGTTTAATGTGTTTTTAGTTTTATGATAGCTTGATGCACTTCATTTTATGTTCTATAGAAATACTTATCGATATTATATTGATCATAATCGAATTAGGACATTATTGATGAAACGTGAATTTATTACTATAATGAATGCGGCTATTAGGTTAAGAAATTTTGACATTTAATGGATTTTAAAATTTATTCCTAGCACTTTGATAACTGGTTTATTGTACGGTGGCGTCGGAACTCGAGTGGCGCATATATTAAATAAAGAACATGTTAAATAGCTAATAAATAAATTCTACCTGAAATGATCTTGCATTTTAATCTTAGTGGTTTCAACTGTTTCAATAATGGATTTAATTTTATTATCAAATGACTATTGGCCGGAGTTCCTGGTGGAGGGCTTCCAGTTTATTAACATCATGTTTGTACTTACAAACTTACATAAACGGAAACGAAATACAGTAAAACAAATATTCTATCTATTAATCATTGTCTAAGTATTTATATAAAATTGTAGAGATAATTAATTCGAATCCCATAGTTGATTTCCTTTATATAACAAAACACTGCAAATCTTTTTTGAACTGCGTTGTTATTGTTTGCCTGGAAGAGATATTTACAGCTTAGGTTAACGGGGCTTGAGTTTTCTGAGCGTCGAGGGCGCTTAACCTAAACTTCGTTTAAGAGCAACTAGGCTCCAGAGCTCTCCCAGGCGCCTCGACTCCAGTTGTTACTTCTGTTTTGTTACTGGAATCGTGCGATTTACTGTTATCGTAACTTTGTATAGGGAAAAAAACTGATACAAATAATTTTTAATTCAAGTTTTTAAGAGAATAAGACCTAATGTTTTTGTGTTAGACACGTAACATTTGGAGACGTAATCTGCAGAAAGAAAGTTATATGAAAAAAATATCTTTCTTAGGAATGTTGTAGTTGTATATGCTCTTAATGTTGTCGTTTACAAGACAAAGTGACATTGGAAAATCGACTCTCAATTAGACGTCATACTTGTATGAAACACTCCAACTATTGTTTTCTGTTGTTAAATTAGAACTTGATGATTATACTTAAAGTATACGTATTTTATACGCGTTAGTGATATGGAAAACAACATTTTATCGTAGGGAAAATGTTA
The DNA here is from genome assembly GCA_027563995.1 of Papilio gigon. NCBI lineage: Eukaryota > Metazoa > Arthropoda > Insecta > Lepidoptera > Papilionidae > Papilio > Papilio gigon. The sequence continues at coordinate 4,808,736 of JAODUI010000032.1, forward strand.
TAAATCATGAATCTTTTTATTTATGTTTATATTATTAATGTAAACTGTTTACTTTACAAAATATTCGAAGTTCCTCAAGTTTATATTTGTTATTTTTTTCACGTTACCAACAATTCTGTGTACGGGACATGTATCGCGGATACATGACGAGTCATCTCGTGAACCATGCGTTGTTGCTATATTTAAACCGTGGCACCACATGCCCATCCGTTATCCAGTCACAATCAACCGCGCAACAGTTTATTTTCGATGTTAACGTGTTATACACAGAAATGTACGTTAATTGCTTTAAAAAAAATCTTTTAAAAATCCAAGTGGTATAAAAGGTACCATAATGTCACGATTTTAAGTGGCGGCAATCGAAAGATATGTTAATACTAGTTTGACATATATTCATTTTGATTCTTCTGATCTTCTTGATTTTGATCTGAAAGGGAAGGAAGTACTGACAAGCAGTTTTCCAAAACTCACAAGTAAAACTGTTAAATTAATAAGTAGCTGCAAGGGAATTTTTGGCTGTATTTCCACCAACTCAGCGTTTAGACTAGACGTCGTAATTTGCGCGATAATATAGCTAATTCAATTAAATTAAGACATTAGCAAATGTGTAATGTGTGTTGTTCAAAACTACGCTCCAAACGTCTTCTATCAATTATCTAATAAAACAGTCGAAATAAAAAAAACAGTATAAAAATCAGATCGCACACTAACTCGGCCAATTCATCAGCCGTACAAATATCATAAAACTATAACAATAATAACAAATCGTAAAAGCTCGCGTGTTGGAGCTTAAAAATTGACCTCCGTGCCTCGGCCGCGCGTCCGGGCCGCTTCAAATTGTTTTATGGCGCATTGCACAAGCTCCTAATCCACTACTTGGGTGTCTAGTTTTACGTCCAGCGCTAAATAAAGTGTAATAAACTCGCCTGTCTTTGAATCAACGTACTTTAGATATAATTTAAAGCATTTTGAACTTTAATGCTTTAAAGCTTCGCAAAGAAAATTAATGATTACACGTGGGTGAATCGAAAGCTTTGCGAATTTACGGCCAGTGTCATTCGAGAAAGTGTAATTATATTTTGACATACGAAAAGTTTGTGTTGAATGAGATAGTATTGCGTGCTCGATATTAATTTTCAATTAAGAATATGTTTGTATTATATTAAATGAATCAGGTCATTTAGATATACTTGCGTGTTTTTTTTTCTAATATGTTTCACGCCAGATACTTTCAAATTGTACGTGTGAGAATTTTTTATTTTTAAAAGAAACAAGGAACTGAATTTTTAATTGTTTCCTTCCCGGTTTTGATTCTTTATAATTTTTTTTGTTGAAATTTTTTTCGCGCATAAGTATTCATACTTACTTTTCAAGGTTGTTTATAATTTATGTTAAAAATAACTACTTTTTGTAAACTCACGTACCAACTTAACTATTTAATAATTAAGTACGATTGTTAATTGTTTCTAGACATTTAATAGTGAAAGCACATTAAATAAATGTAAACTATTAAGACATTTAGAAAATGTTTTAATAGTTTAAAATTGACAAAAAAAACTTCAGTAGTAGTATATATAATCCTATGCTACTGGATATCTTTATGAAAAGTAAGTTATATAAATGTTACATGAACATTTGAGTCCATCACAAGGACCGATGCATGTTTTATTTAATCGAAACGCCTCGTAAAGCTCACGTAGGCAATTACAATCGTGTAGTGAGTGTAAATTTGCGGTGGCACCATGTTATATACGAAAAGAATCGACATTTAAACAAGTGAAACGGTGGTTTCTAATCAATATCCAATCAGCGGGCGGCAGTAAAGTTAACTAAGCGGGAAATTAACTGAGCGAGGGCTCGACCCCGCCGCGTACCTGCACCAGAGCTTTGCACTCGTCGCTGCCTCGCCTACGTATTCGAATACCTTTTTTACCTATATACTCATTTGCACTGTTCGAACAACACTTAAAAAATATTTAAAAACTTTCAAAACAAAGTATAACTAACTACGACCTATGTACTAAAACTAAGACCTATGTATTCTAAATTCGATCGATACCATGAGACAAGTCGCTGTTTGTTTTTAATTAAACTACAGTTAAAAATTGCAGTGTGTAAATATTTGCAATATCGTAAACGTTTAAGGTGCGGTTTTTTAATTTAATTTAACAAGGAAATTTAACGTTATTGATATAAGGTAATCTTATTTATTCTATACACGACGTCATCTAAATTATATTAAATTAAACACAATTATATTTTTCTTTCAAATTACAAGCATTCTCACGTGAACATAGACTTACCTCGACAGAAGCTTACAAGATAATTGACAGTAATTATATTAACAATACATTTATTTACGTAAATATATACTTGATGTTAAACTAACCAATCAGCGAGCAGTAAAACAACAAACGATCTAATACTATACATTCAATTTTATTCAGGTAATAAACTAAACGATGACTGCAGAATGTATTTCAATTAATTATCAATTATTCACTGCACTTTACTACTGACTTTACTAAGCTCACTAATATTTCCCAGAGAAATATTAAAATGAAGGAGTACGACGCTAATCTTAGTAATACAGGAACATTAAGTTAGTTAAGATAATTTTAAGTTTTATATCTTATGGAGTCTCCTTTAATTTCTTCCGCCTATAAAGTAACTTTCAATCATCAGCTCACTATACGTCCCCACTGTGGGCTCGGTGCCTACTCTACTATTAGGGGTGACTAGACCATAGTCAAACACGCTGGCCCAGTGCAGCTTGATTTCACGCATATCTTAGAATTTATTCCCCGCATGTTGCATCTCGATGTTTTCCTTCACCGTAAGAACATCGGACAATGTGCTTACGAAATTCGAATACTTTGGTATATGCTGAGAATTGAACGAGGGCAATGTCGAGTGCAGTCCGGTTCAGTCAAGCATTTACCAACTGCGCCACCGAAATTGAAATCACATCTCATTTTCTTCGAAATACACGGACGTTTAAAATAGATAAAATCTATTAAACTATAAATGACCGTCTAGGAAACACACGTAAGTTACAACTCAAATACCACGCTCTGTGAGCTCGTATCTGAAACTGAATGAATCTGTGAGTCAGTAAATTGTGCAGCGTCTCGTAAACGGTTATAAAAAGACAGTAGATGTTAATCGTGTCAGGAATTTATATACGCGTACTATGGTGAAATAACCTGTTAGTATGGTATCATGAATATAATATTTACCTCGTTTAATTTTTTTTCTGTTTTGATATAAGATTAAATAACAAACACTAGTAAACAATAATTAATTTGTATTTAAAAATATTTTTGTTACTAAAAATACGGATACAATAAAATTAAAACTTATTTACGAACCAGTAATCATTTTAAATTAAAACCGGTCAACAAGATTGAAGACTCGAGAAAAAAATGTAAATCAGAAAATTTATTTCTTTACGTTGGCGGCCATTATTCTAAGTTGACTAAGTTCGCCATCCCTAAACAAGATTGGAGGAAGATCAAAGATGGCAGCGCGGAGGCGGTTTCGGCTGGGCGGGGCGCGGCCGGCCCTTTGCAAATGGCGTCGGAGCCCGCCAATGACAGACAACGCCCGCGCTACTGTCTCTTCAAGCTTCTCTCGTATTCGACGCCCAAAGTTCCCGCCATTACCATTCTAGCGTATTTGTTATTCAATTATCTATAGGAGTAATGTTATCAACTATATTTTGAAGACCGTTATTTATCTTACATATTTCATTGACAAAAAATAACAGAGTAAAAATAGAAAACCTTACCAAGGTTGAAATTTATTGTCGTATTGAAAAGAAATTGTAATTTTAAAACAAGACTTTTGGCAACTTTATTTATCAAGCTAAGTTACACTTTAATTCGTAGAAGTTAAGATTCAATTTACTTTAACACTGATTATTTAGCATAAGCAATGATGATATTAATCTGATTTTGAACCTTATTGTAAATCGTTAAAGTTCATACTGGGTTGTGGTTCTTTTTACCTAGAAATATTTAAATTTATCTAACATTCCTTGATTTATTTTTATGTTTGGCATCTATTGTTAGATAATGAACTTTCTTATAGCTTTTAACATATAATTATTACCCTTAAAGTTGCTGACACAAGACGATGGAGTGCTAAAATTTAATTTTATGTAGATATATTTTTAAAATGAACTTTTTAGTATCGGTAGGTTTTATTTGTTTTTAAAAAACAGTACCATTTTTAAAAGAATTTAAACACAGACACGACATCTGTTACAAAATTCAAAAATTAGTAACATAGAAAGTTTCTGGAGCTTTCAAGAGATAAAAGTTTATTAAGTGTAATTAGTTTATACTAGATGGCGCTGATCTTTATTTACACAACAGGAATTTAGGAGATAAAAAATTGGTAAGTTTCCCAGAGAGCAGTCATCTTTTTGATTCCGCAAGCAGTTAACAGAGGGCGTCCAACGGCAATCAAATGTTAATCTAAGTTTACGCTAGATGGCGTTCTACAATAAATACGTCGTAAATATGAACAAAAATATTGGTATCTTGTTATGTTCATCATTACAGCTTTATAAATGGATTAATTATTTTGAAACGTAAATTGGGTTCCTGAAAATGTCAAATGAAAGGTTATGAATGTTCGAAAAATCAAAAATCGGAAAAAAACTCACTTAATTTTGATGACTTTACTTTAAAATAAATGTTTAGACTTATGTCCCTGAATGTACTGTTACCGTGTCCACTTCGTGGCGTCACAATCTTAAGTAAAGCTTACTTGTAACAAAGTGCTGAGCCACCAAATACTGAAACAAAAATATGATGATCACTATTGTGATCGCCGAGCTCGTTTGCCTCTTTCTCGTAAAAAAAAAATTGTTACGTCTAACACAAAACTAACGTCTATCAAATTATAAAAAATAAATAAGAACATTGCAAATTAAATTATTAAAATACAAGGTTAAAAGATGCAGTTTTTTATAAAACTACAAATACTAAAATTTAATCAGACAGTAAAGAGTACACCACCTGTTCTAGGACCCTCAAGTTCCCTCTAGTTCCTACTACCAAATCAGACGTAGAAAACATACTGTTATCACAGTTTTTTTTAAATAACGAAAAGAACAACGGTACCTATGTCTTTTTACAATTGTTTTGTCCAGTACAAGCTGTATAAAGCGATTTGGTTGGTATATAATTAATATCATTTTTAGTATATTTTTAAAAACGCAATGCATGTTTCTTTAATTCTTACTAAGCTAAATATTACCTACTAAGTGGTATATTTATACTTGCTACGAATGCTAATCGTATTTAAATTAACCAGTTCTGATTCAAGGAACACAGAATAACCCGTTAAAGCCAACTTTAATATCCAGAGATATGCCGAACTAAAACAGGCCGTCAGCAAAAGTCCTTACGACGAACAAGCTCATGTATGCCGATAACAGCCTAAGTACCTACATATATTGTCTCTATCTGCCCCGTAGGCAAATATGCCCTCTCTGTATAGCTAGACAAATAAAAGATACGGGCAAGATTCCTAAAGTAGATAACACTAATTTTCGACTGTAGCACATTGTGTTAGAGTTGAATATTTCTTGAATGTCGAAACGCCGCATGGAGAGGGTAATGGGGGGAAAATAGGGTGGCATCATTGTATTGATCGGCGGCCATCTTTGATTCGCGCATGCGCCCTTGCTAATGTCACACTTTAGTTATTTTGTTGCGCTAATTGCAGAGATGGCGCTGCTAATGATAATTGCAATTGTTTTTGTATATTATGCAACTACCTACTAAAAAAATATATCCAAAAAAAATTCTTAAAAGTATCTACGTTTGCAGCAAGGCAAGTAGGCTTTGTTTAATCAATTATTTGGGCGTTGAATTAAAATGTATATTATTTTATACCTGTGCGTTATTAGCAATTTGTCACTGTAGGTTTATTGGTGTTTCATTGCCGAATTTTGTAAATTGGTTTTGAAAATTCAAATACTGAGTAATGGTGACGTGAGCTTGATCGCCAGCTTCCAATTATCTTATGTAAAACCATATTGTTCATTTCTATAAAGCAAACAAGCAAGGAAATAAAATAATTGGTAGGAAATTACTATGGAATAAAAAGCAAACACATTTGAAATGGCTATTGATTTATTGTAATAAGTGTTTAGTTTTGTAACAATTTATATGAGATGTTAGTCGCCTTTTGATCGAAATTCAACCATAATTATAAATTAAATATATTTCTTTCATATATGGTTAAAAATCAGTTCAAACGCTTCATGTCTACATAAACCTTAAATCAATTTCCTTAAAACAAGTAGAGAGCTTTCTCTTCATTTATTAACATGTAGATATAAATTAAAAATTGAATTTTATTACAATTTTAGACAAACGTCTTCAACATTCAAATATCGCATGAAGTTTTCCTTCCGTCGGCATTTTACCGACGGCGACGGCAAATGTGATACTGCCCTGTTGAATATTCCACAGTCATAATACATACTCGACGACATTTTGTATACATGCGTTATGGATGAAGCAATTTTTTAAGCGAGGCTGATTGGTTGACGTATACATAAATAAATGATTAAAAAAAAATAACTACAATATATATTCGACGTACGATATCATCATTTGTTCATTTAAAATTCTCAACTATAAAACAAATGTCATTAGCAAATCTATTTTATCACTAATATAGATAGAATATATATTTTAATTCATAAGAATTTAATAAATTCATTCATTGGTACAGCTAAATCTAATTTTTATTGTCAATATATATATACTTTTTGCTGACAGCCATTATAAAGTGGCAAGTTTATTATTTTTGATTTTTTGGATTAAAATAATTATGTTAAAATAAATATCTTGAATACGTTACATTTAATTTAAATAAATAAATAAATTCTATTTGACAAAACGGGTCTTTCTAAATAACACGATCCTGAATTTTAAACGCCAGCCAACTGTCCGTTTTCAATGTCAAGTAAAAAAAAAAAGATGGCCAAGAATACATTAATTTTTGTACAAGAGTTTCGGCAATCATTTTCTTAATTTTTGAATGTCTTAATTAAAAACAAAACTTCATTTTATACATTCCATCGTACATTTTTATAAGCAACTAAGCGATTTAAATGTAATTATAGTTATAGAATGGACATAACGAGCAATTTGTTTCCAATATTTTAAATCACAAGTATCCAATAATACAACAGAAATGATACCAATGGTACATTTTCCTAAGAATATTATTTAGTTCGTAACGTCCCGTCTAGAGATATAAGCGTTGGTTACTTTGACTGGTACGGTAATATTTATAGAAATCAAAAGAGGGTATGTTTTACAAGCGTTATGAATAGAGCCCGGGGGACGACAGTCCGACATTACCTTGGCCGATCCGTTTCGTTTTACATGAAATTACTTACGGGCTCATAAAACTATTTCAAATGTATTGGTTGTAACTATGACTTTTGTGATTTTAATGTTAGTTTCCACTGATCGCCAGTGGAAACGCACAAAAATATTGTATTTTTCGTTGTCTAAAATGAGATGGGATAAGATATTTTGTATCTAATGTGTCTACCTGACACACAAACATATGCAGTTAGTTAATGCTTAGTAATTTTTATTATCCAAGCTTAATACTAGCTATGACATTTTAAAGTATATTTAATACTAGTTCCATGTTAGTTATGTTTGTACCAGTGTAACTAAGTTCTTGTATAAATACACGTTTTGTAGACTATAGTAAATGAAAATTTCACTTCATTATATTGTAATAAAATGAAATGCACGAGGCCGTCGACCTCCTTTATAAAAATATCTTCGGCGCAGTCGGCGTGCGGAGAGGAGCTACAAGCAGCTACTATGCATTTACGTTTTATTTTTATCATACAATTCATTTTAGGTGATTAGTATTTATTCTCTCACATATTTGTATATTTTCGATTATATACGACAAATGAATATTTACTTAAAAAATGTGTAAATTCTCATGACTTCATTTACTTTAGGTTAGCGTAGATGTTTGCGGTTAGCGGTTGACTTTTATGCATTCCAAGTCAAAAGTGTAGTAAAAAATAGCATTAGGTTATTCGAAGGACTTGCCGTATTCTCCTCTCAGATAAGAAAATCACTGAACAAATTGTCTGAAGACATACAAAGCACGATAATGTTTTCTGATTAAAATTGTAATTAATTTAACCAAGTATAGGCAATATTATGTTTTAAAAGAAGACATCCAAGTGTTCAAAATAAATGAATATTGTAGTAACGCAGTGTTCCCGGCGCGGCCGTATCTTTGTCCGGGTCACGTGCTTCGCGTAATAAAAGCCGCGGCATCACAAACTCTCTATCTAAGGAAAGTTACTTTCTTTATACTTTAATACTATCTCGTTTTTACACATTTCTACTTTTACGCTCCCTTCGGGGACGGGGACGTGATGTAGATATCATTCACTTCTGGAATATTACATAATTTTGAATCAATACACGCATGTATGATTCAATAGTTTGTACGACAGTTAATTGTGTTAAGGAATAAGGAATAATAAACTCACGTAATTTTTTCAAGTATCATTCTTTCTATTAATATTTGATTTTCATAGTCTTCATTAAAAGATGAGGTTTGGGGTATGGACACAGAAATTTCGAAGCCGTGTAACTCAGAAGTACGCCTCAATGAATTAATTAAGAAAATATGTATAAAAATACTTATCTAATCAGGAATCGATGATAAAGCGGCGGGAGAATTAAAATAAATTAAAATTCAATTAAATATAATTAGGTATACAATCTGAATTTAGAATAGATGAACAGTTGATAAAACATTTGAGATCATTAGATTTATTGTACATAGCGAGAATTTATCTAATCATTATGTCTTATCTAAACATGTCTATTATAAAATATTATTTCCATTTAAAATATTTTTCAATAACACTATTTCTTTCTAAATCTAGCTGAATACAAAGTAACACCTGGTATTAGGATGTTAAAATCTATTGCAAATTTCTAACTATACGTTAAAAGGGGAAAATGTTAGGGTCTGAATCTTTATTTTATTCAAATGATGTTACAGTTTTACGAGATCGACGCGGTGGGTCGGCCATGCGGCGGTAATTAAAACCTTCCCGGAGTGACATTTACGCTGATGCGTGGATTCAGGCTTAATGAGCGAGGGCGGGAGCTTTGACCGGAACACCGGGACCCCCTTAATTAACATTTTCGACGCAGCCTCTCGTCTCGCTTTGTACATAAAGATGTATAGCTCTAATCACCTTTAAATTTAAAGTAATTAAGTTGTATATCGTACGTTTTTTAAAATGTGAATTCGATTCCGAGAAAAATACCCAAAGCCACACTGGGATACTGTGAGCTGTTTAATAGTGACTAAGAAATACTGGAAATTTTAAATTTTTCAGGAAAGGAAAACATCGTGATGGAACTTGCTTATAAGGAAAGAAATTCAATGGGATATGTGAAGTAAATCTGCCCTTTCTAGATCAGCATGGTCGACTCTAGTCTAGTCTCCATTGTCTTGAGTACGCTCCGAGACCCTCTGTACAGATAATTACGTTGAGTTGACGACAAAGAAGACTCCAATGGATAGACGTTTCGTCATACTAATTCTATGGGACTGTTTAAGCGATCAATAAATCATATTCAAATCTATCAATCTAGATATTTATTACATACGAAGATTAAGATATAATTACGAAGTACAAACTCTCCTCAAAAGCAGAAGTTTATAAAGGACACTTCAGAAGTAATTACTTCTCTCATTCGTTTCTTTATGTTGCCAATAATTAGAATTTACATTATATGCCTGTAACTTTTCACGACTGCTAGAAAATGGAACCAAACTGAAACAAAGAATGTCAATAAATTAAATTAACTGATTAATTCAAGTAGGTATTTTTTTATAAAAGAAGTTGGCAAACGTGCCCATAAACATCTGCAATGCCAAAGGAACCACAGATGCAGTATTTCTAAAACTAATCAATATAGAAATAATGTTTTTAACTTACTTATAAAACTGATAACTTGATGAACTATATGTACATCAAACAAACTGCAGCAAGAAAATAATAAGCCCACGACAATGGAGGTTATAATAACTGCAATTCGTACTGTGAGAGAGAACAAAATCGCGAACATGAACCAGGTCGCTGTTTCTTTTAGGCCCTGGGGAAAGGAATATAATAATACAATAATGCGGAAAGATTTGTATGTGATAAAGAGAACTTTTATGAATTTGGAAGTGTACATCGGTAGTATGCCTAGGAAGAAATAGGTGTAATTTCTGAAAGGGTGTTAAAGAAGTAACATATAATAGATCTGGATGGTAAAACCTGTTACACCAAATGAAATAAATCACAAAGACAATTTAAATTTAGATATAAACAAGATAATTATAACATAATTACAATAAAATCTCACGTCAATGTAACTGCATATTTACCCTTAAAATTCCGTACAGAAATATGATGCTCGTAAACAGCATAGCAATATTGGCGATGCAGCACACGACCATTATCATACTTTTGAGTACCATCACGACACTGTCGGTATTGTCCGGGCAAATTGGATACATAGTGACCATACCGATGTCTGTGCAGTCAAGCTGTAATTACAATCTAATATTGTTTATGAACATAAAAAAAATACTAATTGAAACGCCAGTAGCCTAATGGTCAAAAGCACAAATCTAGTATTTAGTTGAAATGGGACAACAAATATTAGTAAATAAACAAAAAAAAATTACTTCATAAGCTTGTTAAGTGATATGATATAGGATACTAAGTTACTACATTCAATGTAAGACATATTAATGTATGACTTTGTTTACTATGTATAAGCTACCGCAAGAATCGCATTTTATATTTTATAAGTTATTTAGAAATGTAGATGGCGCCAGACATGCGTTCTTGTCCTAATAATAAAAATAAATGTAACAAAAGTTGTGTTGTGATTAAATTACTTACGATTCCATATATAGCTATAAATATGCATCCTATTTTCAAATCAACACAAAAGCAGCAGTATTTCACCGACGATATATAAGAAAAATCAGACATTTTAATATTATATCAAGTTATTACAAACATCTACTTATTTTGACAGCTATCAAAAAATAAGAATTTTAAATGGAAGAATATAAAAAGCACAGACAAACTAAAAACTAGCACGTCGGATAATTATTCAGCAGAATATTTCATATGTCGTCAAATTTTCATTTATAAATTTCCTTCCTATATGTATTTATAACTATTTCGAAATAAAACCAACCTGGAAAAAAATGTTTTATAAAATAAATGAAGCTCCCTTTATTAAATAAATTAAAAATAATCTTCCTTACCTATACAGATAATAAACAAGTTAGTTGTTGTAGCAATATTTGTGCACTCGAGTCTCTCTGTCTGCACCATTATAAGTATCGTGTATGGAAACAAAGACATCAGTGAGGAAACCAAAAACAACTGAAATAAGATGACCGTCAGCGGGTGTTGCTGAAATGAACAAGCATATTAGATATATTCAGCACGCAATACATCTATGGGTCTTATAGTTTCTTCGAGCCCCTTTGCTCGTTTGTCAGGGTCTTACCAACAAAGGTATATATAGACAACTTCCATGGGTTAACGTATGAAGTTTAGAAGAGTGCCAAATTAGCCCACTTCTAACTATTGCTGACTAGAATATATATCTGTCATCGCTTTTCTGTCTCTGAAGGAGAGCGACACGTGCAGATGGACCGCAATAGATGTGAAAGCTCTTGTAATACCGTATTCAAATCCGATTGACGCGAATAACGTTATAAAATCTATGTAATTTGATAAAATTTTAATTTAATTACAGTTTTCTAAAAACAACTTAACTCACGTGTAGATCGGTGTAGGTATTGACTAGTTTTGGACAGTTTTTGTTATAGAAACCTCCGTTTATACAATGACACGATAATTAATACTTAAAAGAAATTAAATCAAAAGTAACTTACAAAAAAGAAAATGTTCAACATAAACACGAAGCAGCTAACCATTAGACCCAACACGAGAATCAATTGGGAGACTTTCATAATTTTTAAGGTTTCTGTGAGATTTGTATGTGGCCCGTATAAGTTTGGACACGATTGCCTTGTTACCTCATTGATAATTACTATACACGACAGCTGTAAATACAATTTTTAATCCAAGTATTTACACTAAGTATAGATAGCCTCTGTATATATAGATATAATATCAATTAAGGATTTATGTTCACAATTTCATTGTAAAATTTATTCTGCTTACCTTATTTAAAAAAAAAACTTACCCTCGTAAAGAGAATAATTAAAATTGCTGCAAGTTTCATATTTTGTCCGCAACAACAACAAGATTTTATATTAAACATTATATTTCTCATTATTGTAAATAGACCGTTATGTATAAATCCGAGTACACTCTAATGTACGGTTAGTTGTTGCCTTTTGGAGATATGAATATTTAGTACATATAATTTATCCAATATAGATAATATCAAAATGACTATGTATAACGGTTGTATATTGTAAAATAACAGTTGACAAATATGTTTTGACACGCAATATAAAGCGATTGCATAGGTTATAACTGAGGAGTACAACAGTGTACCTTAGAAGCGATGTAGAGGGCTTGTTAAACGGGTCATAGAATTTCTAAGATAGTGTCATTAGTACTCGAATTTTATTAGTACAAAATTAAAGCAAGGACAGAAATAGACCGAAGAAAATAGTATAAACTTTATTTAAATAGTCAACAATACATTAAATTGCATAAAGATATCCAAAAATTGTATAAAATCTTTTTATAAACAAAGCATTAACAATGTTCTCGATAATCCACTTGGGAATAATGTATCAATGGGCTACATAATAACTTGTAAAACTGATGCCTATATTTGACGCAGCTTCCTAATGATCCGGACTTATAATAAATACGTCGCAAAACGGAGCTTATTCTATGCACATCTTTTTAGGTTTGAAGTGAAAAAACAATTGCTAGCTTAAACCGTTTGTCCAAATAGATTCTGTTAATGTTTATTTTATTCTCAGTATGTTTCCCTTTACAAAAAATCCATCATATTTTCTACTAACATTCATTGTTCCAGTGTTCTTACAAGAATGTTATTTTAAGAATATTTTCTTCAGTTTCCTTGTGTTTTTCTGAACGATTTTATCACTACGATAAAATAGCACCACACTGAAATATATAATGTAAACAATATGAACAATATTATCAGCCCAAAGTTCTTCCTTTTTACATTCAGTAAGCTTACCAATTAAATCGATTAGTGTAAATATGAGCTCCAAAATTGGAAAGCCGGTCCCCAAGGAGACGCACACAAATATGTAAAATATTCCGTAGATGAATGCTAGCACCGTCGTTGCAACTGTAGTATAAAGAAACCAATTTGTTGTTTGCTTATTTATTTGCTGAAAAATAAATAACAATATTTCAATTTATATAAAAATCTACTATCTATTAAAAAGTCCATTGAACATAATACATAAACGTCATAACGTAGTGTCTTGTATCACTTCTAAAAATGTACAAACACATTGTAACATTACGTTATTTAAAAATGATTATAGAAAAAAAAATTACCCGAAACATTTTTATAATGAAAATAACGCAAGTAATCACAAAGGCGAGGTCAATCAGGAATACAAAAAATCCAACGAATTTCAATGTCTCAATAAGACCGGGATCGTAAACCCTTGTTGAATTGTCACTGAGAGCGTTATATTTGATATCTCGTAAATATGTTGTGTTCATGTTAAAGAATGATCTCTCTAGCCCTGCGTTTTGGCTTAAACCGAAGCTAAGCTGAAACAGAAAAACCATCATAATTATAATCATCATCCCATCAGTCTGTGTGCCTGTGTCTGCTCATTGGACATAGGACTTATCCCATGCCATACACAGTATGCGGTCCTCCGCCTTCCGAATCCAACGACTTCCCGCCGTCCGCACTAAGTCGTCGGTCCACCTGGAGAGAGATCGCCCCACGCTACAGACTACATGTCGTAGATAATATATTACAAATAACTTACAACATAATGAAAGTTGATATCGACGACGTCTGGTTTCTGTGAGCAGGTGGTCATGACACAGGACATACGTATAAGGTAGGTGTGGCGTACTAGAGCCCATGTCACCCCCGGACACGTTAACTGTAAAAACACAATATGAGTAAAATTGATCAGAACAGAATTCAGCAGTAGATAACACATTCAAAATAAATGACAATACGTGTACACTTCTACAAAATTAACACAAAGATGTTACAAAATAAGTAATAAATTATATTATAACTTTAAAACGATGATCAACATGTTTAAAGTACAAATTAAAAGAAAATGTTTGGAGGTTTTGAATATAATTTAGTTTTGAATAAAAAAAATACGTTTATTTACAATTCCTACAACTGCAATAATGATGACTGCGCTTCTTAAATCTGGTATACAAATACAGCAATTTGTAACATTTGGAATTCTACTGTTAAAATCGGACATTATTTAAATACATAAAACTGTATGTTATAATTAATACATTCAAAAAAGTCATATTGACAGAACGTCACAGATAAAGTCGAAGATGTTTCAACAGATTCTATTTTGCAAATTGTCACATAGTTTTAATTTTTTTTTAATCTTTTTGAATGAGTTTCATTTGTTTGTTTTATGAAAATCTTTTTAAAGTATTCATAGAAAAGGACGCAAGCGTAAACAAATAGTAATTTAACTTAGAATTCCATCGTAATACTCGGCTTAGTTTAAGCGCCGAAAACCGGGGATTTGAGCATTATTGCTTACTGCGTGGGACTCGGCCGGGCGCGGGTCCGGGGGGAGGGACTCTTAACAAGATTACACTGAGATAAAAGTGCCTGGGTAATGGCGCCAGAGTAAGCCGGCCTCGGGCTGCGCTCTAAAACAAAATTAAAATTGAAAGGCACTGGCTTTTGGTAAATGTAGGCTGGAAGCGTTTGCGTAACTGATTAATTTAAATATGAAATAACGTTTCATTTTGTCCACTGAGCAAAGTGAATTTACTACAATTGTTTTAAAACAATTAAAGTCTATTCGTAAGATTTACATACATATTTGTGTTCTCGTGAAAACACATTAAGTAACTAACAATCGTGTACACATAAATGCGGGAATTAAATACAAAAAATAGGTAAAAAAGCTAAGATTGTATCGATCGTTACGGACAAACGGGCAGGGCTTGTTTCAAATTCAATTCGCAGAGTGGGAGGAACAATAAAACTTGATCCGCCGGTATATCTCCGCTCCGCATCACCTGCGGCCCTGTACGTGGCGCGAATGCTTAAATTCTCGTATAAGCAAGTATATAAGGCTACTGTATGTTATTTACTTGAAACACCCTTTAAACATTTACTTACGACCTACAAACTACAATGAATGCTTCAAGTAAAGTGCTTAGGGTTCAGTTATATTAATCTAACATGATGTATTTGCGATGCTTATAACTAAAAGTGTTTTTTTTTTAATTCTCGAACCTCAATTTATCTTGATAGGCAGTTTTATTATAAATATCCAAGGAGTAAAGTAAGACACGTCAATAATATGTATTTCCACGAGCCGTTCCAGGAACACCCGCGCTCCGGCACCGTGTCTACCGAGAAACGTCAAAATATTTCAAACAGAGACCTTTGTAAACATGGGAGGCGGCCGCAACTATGATATATATCTATTTTTTACGTCACCTCTAGTGACACATGGCAAGAACGAGTCCTGGGACCGACTCACGAATCCGCAATATAGGCCCCGTGATAAATCTTCAAAGATTCCACTTTTATTTATTAAGTTGTGTTCTGTTTTTACGACGCACCGCCGCGGGGGCGCTCATTACGATGCTCCTCCGTGATGAAAAAACTTTTCCCCTTCCTACAACATTAATTACGAAAGTCGGAAAGTTTCTTCATTCTCCGACTGCGTCAGCATCACATAAATATACCCACTTAACTTTCAGGACCGCTCTCCGCTTTTACGATTCTGTTCCGCGGTGAACAAAAAAACTCAGACCTAGTTACTTCGTAGCGCTGATAAGAAAATATCAAGAAAAATATAAGCAGTAAAAAGGCTGAAGACATCACGTAGCAAAACAGGTCTCCGAGTTTTATGTCGGCAATTCGGGGCGTGCACAAAAGAAATGCTAACGTCGATGCGGACGTGACTTACCCCAGAGCGCTCCAAACGTCCCCGCCTTGTATTTGCTTGCTGTAGATATATTTACTTGAAAATCGGCGACGTAACTTTTATATTTCAAACGAATTTTCACAACAATTACTCATATATAACTTAACTACTAAATACTGGATTTTTATTAATGTGGGATGGGCCTCAAACTTTTTTTGCGTCTTCTTTTTTTGATTTAATCTTTTTGTAAAATTCAAATTTAATCTTTATAATCCAACGCAAACCGTGAGAGTGAGTTTGAAATCGAATCTGTTTAAGAAACCCAAATTAAAATACAGTTACGGAAGACGACGACGATAAACAATAGAAAATGACCTCAAAATGTCCTTTTGATACGTTAAATTAAAATAGAAAATCAAGAATATCAATTTACCAGCATTTATGTACTATCGTTTTGACCATAGTTGCGTAGGTGTAAAGATATAGTGGACGGAGACAGGATCGAAGGGCGAACTCCATTTACGTGCAGTAGAGGGCGTATCTCTTCGTTTTTAATTTATGCTACTATAACTCAGCTGGACGGCCGCTCAATAGGTAATTTAGATGTTCCCGGCAACATTGTCGTAATGAGAGCGAACTCTGGTGGGGTACAATTTATTGGTTCGGTACGACTGATTCAAGTAGGCAATGCCCTCATGATTATGAAACTGTAATAACATGACATGATCTTTCAGATATTTTGAAGTCTTAACACATAAGATAAAGGTCTCATCGTAAACTTAGCGTAACTTTAACCTTAATTAAAACTTACCTTATTTACCTTTACCTTATTATTACCTTAAAAAAAACCTTTAACTTAGGGTAAACATAAACCCAAGAGATTCAATGAAAATCTAAACAATAAGAAGTAACCTTAAAATATAACGTAGTCTGCACATAAATCTGTATGACACTATATCGCACGCGAGGGCGTCGTAACGTTTCCTTCTTAAAAATAATACTAATTTTTATGTTTATACAAGTGTTTGGATTCTTCATGAGATCATCCTAAATGTAAAATGTTTCTTTATTCAAATAAGCCGAGCTTTTTGTATCTGCACCTCGACATTGCTAACAGTTAAGTAAAACATCTAAAGGGCGGTTTACGCCTTCGCTATGGACGTCCTACTGTGTCGATTTATTTAACGCAATATTAACTTTAACAAATTGATTATAAAGCTGTTTTTTGTCTGATGATGTAGATAGGATACGACCATTCCGAACGATGACGGGATGCTCTGGCTTAAACGAAAAAGCTCATAATATACATAAGATATGGCATCATGTGGCAGTTTGTTATGAAGTTTATAGTGGAACCAACACGGTTCTAGTTACAAGATTACGAAGAGAAGAAAAAAACATGGCGGCGGAATATTACGTGTAATAATTTAAAGATTCAATCGCCGTCTTGTAAAAATCTTAGTCGAACGAATTATGAAAACAGATATGAGGAGTAATTGGATAGTTCGTATTTCATGTTTATAGTCGTCGCTGGGGCGTTATGATAAATGCCTTGAAATATTTCGGCTACTATTATAGATCACGATGTTTTTATGCTGCTTACATTTTTATTCAACTTCAATCATAAATCGTTTTGTTACATTTTAATTGCTTACTATAACCTTTGATTAATGATTTTCAAAGTGGTTGTGCATTCACAATTTCGTAAAATTTGTTTTCGTGTAACAACATAAAATATTATAAGTTGATTTCGTAACGTTTGACATGTAGCTAGAATATAAATAGGTTAAAGGAATATTTATGTATTCATGTCTAGATATCATTGGATGTATTCGATTTTGGTAACGGAAACAAACGGTAAGTAAATATACGTTAATGTGGAACGATCAAATTTGATTGCTATCGAATAGTCACGATCCTAGCGGTGGAAATAGCCGGCTTTACTTCCGAATTCCGACCGGCAAGGAATCGATACTCGATACCAATAAAACGGCGTCGATTCGCGAATACATAAAACGTCGGATTCGAGACTCGCTCTCTGTATAAAGCTAGGAGAGAAGGGTTCCAGTTTTTATTACGAAGAATTTGCATATAAAGTAACCATTCAAGAAAAGCGATCTTCCATACTTTTTTTTTCGCGTATTCATTGTTGAAGGTCGGAGGCGCACATTCAGTTTTATGACCTTTGATGTTTTTTTAGCGTGTATAAATAAATAATTGTATCAACAGTTTTTTGTTGACTGTGATTTATCTGAGAAAGTATTAGAAATGCTTTTATGTTTTGACATGATACTTTGAGTTGGTTATTTATGGGGGTAATAAATAAGGTCGTTATCGTTGCGATAGGTGGCGCGCGGTGTGCGAACTAGGAACTAGGTCTGCCTTCATTACACTAACCAGTTGTTGTTCTATTTTAGATTCATGGATCAATGCCAGCTTGACTACACTATGGATTTAAAACACTGGTAAGTTATTTAACTTTTGAATTTTAAACTCTGGATATCTTTAATTTATGATTGTAATTAAATAATTAATTCATTTGAACGCCGAAACTTTTTACTTCTGAAAATTTTACAAACAAAATGCCTCCTTATAAAACGCCTACATCTATATCGATTAGTGATTTTGTTTTCAAAAAAAAAAGTAGAATTTTATATAAAGATATATATACATTTACATTTATGTAGACATAAAAGACGCAGTGACCACGGGGCGTACCGACCCATTCCTAATAAAAATGATATTTAATTGAAGTCGATAACATGTTGTGCCGAGATGTCCAATAAACCGTCTTTATTATTGCTCTGTTAAGCCGCTCGACGTGAGATAAAAATTACCTCTGCCTTACTTCTTAACTCTTTCAAATAATGGACTCTTGTTTTTCTCGTTTTTTTTTTGTATTCGTTTGCATACATTTACATTATCACGGTGTCATATTTCCCGCTTTTTTATTGACCATTTTAGAATTTAAACATTTATTATAATAAAAAACGAGACAAAACGAAGAAACGGCACACAATACTATATTAACTACTTAAAGCGATTACAATATTATTTACATATCTCAACACATATGCGTGACGATGTTATTTAACATATAAAGTTCCGTCTCTAGTATTTTGAACTCACTGTAAGATCTCACCTAATAAAAAAAAAACACGCCTCGAGTGAGAGCGACATATTTTTATAATTAATAATGTAACATGCAAACAATATCATGAGATTGAGGCAAAGATGTAGAAACTTATCAACTCGGATCGTCTTCGTGTTGTATAAATTGTTTATTAAAATTCCAAGACGTCGATTCTCATCTCGTCGATGTCATGTCTATAAATTAACCACATTTAATACTTTCTTGATAGCGCCGGGAATGGTATATCGTTTGCATCAATTTTCGCGCGGGATACTGTAAAGGTCCACAATGTATCGAGTGCGTTCCGACGGCAGTCAAGATAAAAGATGCTGCGGAGCACAATGGCGTTTAAGTGATAGTTATGGCAGTTTTTATAGGCAGTTAGATTTATTTTTACTGCACTGTTTGTTTTAATGCGTTTTTCGCAAGTCGAGAGGTCGCGCCGATTGCGCCTTCATTCATTTATCGCCATCATCTTTCACGCGTCTGGTTTACCGACTTACTGACTTAATGTGTCTTTAAATTCGCTTTTATTATTTTAAATAGACACTTCAGTCGTTTAGTGTCTTATTACACTCCTTTAGGCATACAAGTTGAAAGAAAAAAATTGAAGATTTCAATAGTAAACGTAAAAGTTAATAAAATATTTTCTACCATTACTTCAGTTTAACATAATTAGTGTATTTAATGTGAAAATTTAATAATTTACGTTACTACGAAATGAATATTTGCGTAAATAATTGGACAAATATTTATAAAAGTGTAATAACGTGAACACGCAGCGCTCTGTGTTTGTGCTAACAATTCGATCTCATCCGCGTTTATTAGCGCGAACTATGACTGAGGAGTTCGAGAGAGGAGCGAGGAGCGAGCGTCTAATCAGAAAATATGGGGTAATAAAACGCCCCGGTGGCGCGCCGACTTAATCAAATTGTCGAAATGACCAATGGAGGTAGCTATCTAATTCCAATGCCAATTTCTCGGTATAGACCTATAGATAGATTGAATTATATCTTAAAAAAAATCGTTAAAAATTTACAAACTTATTCGAGATTTGCTGACTTTTTTAAAAGAGCTGTAGAGTATAATTCAATATTCCCATTGTATAATATGTCTCCGTTATCTAAAAACAAAGGACTTTTAAAAAATTCAGCACGTGACTCTCGGGATGTGTCCAATAAATCAGTTTTACAGCATTCCTGCGTCATTTCAGTCGTCGAACGGCATAAAATGATAATTTTACTGCGCTCCCCTTCCGTCTCCACGAGTTTACGACAATTGTGAAATGTATCGACGCATCGCCCGTCACCTATGAGGTGGGCTGCACATGGCATAACCCTCTTAACTTTCTCAATCTTCGAAAGCAATAGGTTTCAAAATCGCACATCGGCTCCTTGCTGCGGTGCGTCGTAGGCCATCAGCGACACATGGCAGTTCCTTCCTTATTCTGATATTTTTAGAAAGGTACTTCTAAACTCATCAATCTTTCAGGTGCCTGTAACGGTTTGAAGATAATAAAGGATGGAGGAAAAACTCTTTTGTACAATAACAATACTTAAATAGAATTAAAGGCAACTTATAATAAGAAAATTTAAAACGTGATTAATCAAAAATAATTTGATTGGAATAGGGCATTAATAACCATAGTGTTCCCGTGGCCCAGCCCAATGGCGACGAGAAGGAACATCGTTGGGATTTAGTGGGTACTCTGGCCGCTTCTCGG
>JAODUI010000032.1:4829827-4840993 GCA_027563995.1 Papilio gigon
AGGAACATCGTTGGGTTTTAGTGGGTATTCTGGCCGCTTCTCGGCCAGCGAGCCCCACATACTCCCCCGGCAACGGGTGAGATGCGTAAATGCATTTCCCAACGTTAAAAAAAGGGGCATTAAAAACCATACAGTCAGATAAAAATAGTTTCATATTTTTGCCACAACTGGGAATTTAAGGTTTAAATTCGTTCATATTAGCACTCTGAGCATCGTACTTTGATTTCATCATCATCAGCTCACTATACGTACCCACCGAGGAGCTCGGACTTTGATTTAACTGGAACTAATTCTTCACTTAACAATACTTACCCCAAACCTTTCATACAATGTCCACAAACCAATATAAAATTTGAGACGATAAGTAAAACTGTAAACAAATTGTAAGCAAATTGTTATGTTAATGAAACAAATTGGGTCGTTCTTTGTGTTCTATTGTCGTGCGTCAATGCAACGAGAATACTACTTAATACGTTTTGTTTGAAATCATCATTAATATTCTAATGTTCCAAACATAAAGATATTCTTTTGTTACTAATGTTAATTTCCTTTTAGCGATCAGTTCCATACCATGTTGTTGTGAATGTTGTGTGTACCTGTAATTGGTCAAATTATCTGTCTCTTGTTATTTTTTGGTACATCTAATTGTGAATGTAAGATAATTTTACTGTTGGTATACCTTAAATAAATAAATAAATGTATTTTTATGACTTCAATCAAAAAAAGATTTAATGAATCACATTGAAGTATGACTTAAGTTTGTCTAAACATAAGTAACATTAACTAAAAAGAATTGAATTTTTTGTAAGCGCCAATAGTCTAATGTTCAATGGGCTAGCGATCTAGCGGTCGTGGTTTCGAATCCCGTCATTCAACTATTGTTGTGAATAGTAACATAAAACAAGCTTTTTCCAGTTTAGCAGAAATCGTCATAAGAAAAGAAAATAAAACAATTTTATTTCAATCAATCTTCAAAATATTTTTCCATAAAACAGCGTCATTTAATCTGTTTATTTTATTTTAATAATAAAAATATGATGACAGAAGGATGTTTCAAATTATGATACCCAAAATATAATCGATGTAAACCTATTTTCCGTACCTTATATCATTAACTTTCTGTCCAAGCTAATTTATAACTTAATTGGAAGAATATCATTCATACCTTTTATTTTTCTCGAGGCTTTTAAATTACATTCCGTTCCAAGAATTCACTGTTTTCTTTTCTTATTTTGTTCAAATATTTTTTTAAGATATACGTGTTAGAAATTTCAAATGATAAAATAAAAGAAATGATTATGTCCACTGTGACGTATATGTCAATGGCGAACCTTGTTATCTCCGAGAAATTATTATTATTTCATTTATTATGTAGTATGCATATTATATTATATGTCGACTAAATAAAAATATATTTAAAGTACTTTAAAGAGGTTTTGTGATAGTAGATGTTTTATATTTTGGTGTCTATTACAGTTCATGGATGTTTCTAGTTTCTCCAAGGCAGTGCTTTGGTATGTAATAATAGAAATGAAAATACTGCTACGGCCTATGGGGCCAGTACATAAGCATAAGCAAGGGTTAAGTGGTTCGACACCCGCACTTTACAGTCGCTTTTACCGCTATAAACGATCTCTATAAAACGTGAAACCCCGCGCTCTCATTTTAACCTTTTACGTGCTTTACAATTGACATTTATTTACTTGAACACAATTATTAAATACCAAAACATTTCAATAAATTTACGTTGTGTATGTAAATCGTGTAGTCAGGGCCCTTCGTGGTTTTTCCCTTACAATAAAATTATCTTGTTCCTTGCAACACACTCCGCCGTTTCTTACTAATATCCAACGAAGTAGCAGTGAATTTCTCAAGCGAACGGATGAATGCAAAAATCAATTAGCCGCATACTAACCGACTTTTTGTAATAGAGACACAATTAAAAGCTGCATCCTATTGGTTATTATTCCACATAACACAAAACGCTCAAACATTGTAGCTTTTAAGTTGGAATACCGCCAGATTCTACGATTGTAATTTATTACATACTTACGCACTTAAATAAAATATATTACAAATGATAATAAGTAAATATAGATGGCATTCGAACCTACCTTTAACGAGTTCGGATTGTAACTGTAATTAAGACGTAAAGATAGAGGGAATGGGATAATTATTCCCCTCATACATGTATGTATGTGAACCTTTGTTAAATTACGACTAGCGTTAATGAGTTAGAAGGCTACGGTGCGAGGGGATAATTCGCATTAGCAAAATTTAATTTATTTTTAAACACAGTTTTCTTAAATTTTACGAAGCTTAACAATCTAAAATAAATCACTCATCTAACAAAAAAAATATTAGTAGATAAATACTATAAAGTAATACATCTGCGATTCAACTGCACAGTTTTGAACAGAAGTTCTAACTGTACAATAAAATTTTATGTGCAAAGAAACATGAGAACAATACAATTTAATTGAGAATTAAAGTTTAGTCTAAACAATTAAGTTTCGATTAATCAATTATTGAAACTGTGCAGTTAAAACTAACTTGACGCTTAATTGAACTAGTAAGTTTTTGTTAAAATATTTGAGGTTATTTTTTAGGGAAAATGCTTCTTACCTTCCAACATGACATCATTACTACACGCATAAATATAAATACACGCGCCACGCACACATACAGAGCGGTCCGGTCCCGGTCGAAGAGTACGGACTGGGTCTATGATTCTCAAACTATGACATTTTTTTCTTATGCAGTTAAATTTACAGAAAAAATTGACTCTTGTCGACAAATAAAGACCAGACTCATTTACCAATTCGTATTTCAAATTTTATTACAATTTCCCCATAATCTTCGTTTTTCTTTTTATAACGTTCTCATTTGTTTTAATTACGAAACCCTTAGCATTTGCTTAACAGGAAATTTCTTGGTTTTTGATTTGTGAAGTTTTTGAAATGTCTTTTAATTTAATTCCAAAATAAAATTAATATGGAAAGTCAAAGTATCGTAAAAGTTTGGGAAGCATTGCGTACAAGCGGGCTGCCTTGGGCGAACGTCACAAAATGGCGGCTGTAAAACAAGTGAAGAGTGAGTTACGGTCGGCGGGGAGCGGCAGGAGGAGCGGGCGCGGGCGCGGCGCGGGCCAATGGCGGCCGGAGCGAGCGAGGCCCCGACTTTGCTCTTTCTTTTATGGATGTCGTTGTTTTTCCTTGCTTCGCTTTTTCCTGACTTTTTGCGAAGCCGTTTTGTTTGCTTTGTAAGAAGCGACGCATTCCTACAATGTATCTCAATGTGTTTTAGTAAGTCTGACTAATATATGTGATATCCTTTTAATGTGAATTCACTAACGTTATCTGTTACGCTAGATTGTAAATTAAATTAGGGTAATTTTTATTCAAGTAACTTGCTGAAATGTTATCTTGAGATAATAATAATGGGGTTAGTGGTAATGGTTGTTTTATTAAAATTTCTTTAATTAAGATAATTTTTAATTTAATTTTGTATTCCTAATTTTTAGTAGTTCTTTTTCTTTGTTTAAATTAAATTACGTTAATTATCCTTTATGCAAATTACCTTATTAAACTAAAACTAAATATTTACATGTATTTATGGTTAGAGTAAGTAGATACTATGCATTTCTATTAAGATAAGCTTACTTACGTCTATTAAGTATATTCATAACTTAAGTTAGAACACTGGTAAATAGAATAATAAAAAGTTCGGCAACGTTTCTGCTGCTTTAGTATTGCCGATGTCTATGGGCATCAACGACCACTTAGTGATCTCGCCGTTCGTTTGCCCCGTTCTCTTATAAATTAACTAAACTTATTTTTACAATCGAACGCGTCAATGTTACATGTATATAAAGAAATATAAAAGGTGGAATAAATATTTTGTAGAAGAGAACATCATCAGGAAAACTTACTGAGCAATAATTTAGTTGAAGACAGAGCCCATGTCTTAACGCCGTGTAATATCCCCTACTGACATATTTATTGTTTTTAGGGGGCGGGGGATGCTTCTGCGAAGGGGAACATTGTCTTCTACATAGGTATGGGATGTAAGGGATGCTTACGACTGGGAATTGATATTAAGATAAATGTTCTCTCCTTATCTTACAAATCTAAGATGCCAGTAATAAATAACACGCCATCGCAACGACATCAGTTCGATCAATTTTTAACAAACGATTGAGTCGTTATAAAAATGTTCTAAATTCAAAATCCGTTTGGTAGGTAATTAATTTGTTTCCAAAAACTAATGTTTTACGAGCTACGATACCTATCGCGGGTTCATTTTAAATATATGAGGATTCCAGTAAATTTAGGTAACTTAATTCCCTGACCAAACAAAAAACACTCGTATTTTTGCTAACAGTATAAATGTATTAATAACATCAAAAAACAAACGAACACACGAATCATTCATAACAATTTAAAAATAATTAATTCATTGACAACTGTACGTAATTACGATGTAAATAATTTTGGTACCTTATACTTTTAAGACGGTAAAAGAATTCGTTTCGTAGGTACGCAATATCTCCGTGTAAGCGACCTAACGACTGCTGCTATATTATGTTTAAGGGTGTGTTTATACAGGCGGCTGTCAGCTGCGAAGTAAAATTAAAAAGCGTCCGCATGGACTTTTCACAGGGCCACCAAATAACTGTATGTAATTACCATTGTTTTTATGATAGTTAATATTTCATAATATAATAATAATATTACTTTATTTTCTATATTATACTATGAACATTTTATCCAGTCCTGGTGAAATATTGCTTATTAAAATTTTGAAACGGTTATGTCTCTCTACATTATTTAACGTACCTGACGCTCGCATTTACATAGGTGGTGATGTTGAGGCAGATAGTCGGTTACAGATACCTCTAAATGGTATGAAAGGTAATTATCTTTCTGGTATAATCGACAACCCTAGGCGGCGAGCCGGCGTGGGGTTCGGGTCGTCGACCGGCCGCCCGCGCCGCTCTCAAATAACGCCCCGCAATATCCCGACCGGCTTAATCCCGCGACTGCGCTGCGCTAAGCCTTATAAACGCTTTTATATTTATAAAACAAACCTTACATTATTTAAATGCCGACATTAATATTTGAATTTATTTACACGATATTTTAAATAACATCTCAAGAGAAAGGTAAGCGTTTTTCATCGAATATAGTGGTCACTGCATTCCTTTATTTTGAGTTCCAGTTTTTAAGAGTCAAGCAGTGCCACATAGAATTTTGTACATACTATCCACTTCATGTATTTTTTCTTAATCAGAATAATCTTTAAATTATAAAACCTTAAAGTCGGTACAAAGTAACTTAGATTATACATTAAACTAACAATGATTGATTAGTATTATTTAGTACACATATACATAGTGTGTGTACATAGAAAACTATATTGTAAGAATACACAAAGTAAGAAATAATATGAAAAATTAATAACATAACTAGTATTATTATTTGAGTGTTATGTATAGTTCATATACTTGTTGCATATCTTTGTAGTTCCCTAATTGAGATGTTAGAAATTAAGCAGAAAAGTATAGAAATGTAATAAGTCTAAACTTATGTAGATGGTATAAAATCTGGTAAATGGTACAAAAGACAAACCAAATGGAGCATACGTTAAAGTCAACAACAACAGAACCGGCTGCGGCGTGGCGGAGGCGCGGGCA
Source organism: Papilio gigon (assembly GCA_027563995.1). Lineage (NCBI taxonomy): Eukaryota > Metazoa > Arthropoda > Insecta > Lepidoptera > Papilionidae > Papilio > Papilio gigon. The sequence continues at coordinate 4,835,523 of JAODUI010000032.1, forward strand.
GCGCTGGTGGACGAATTAAGACGTTGCGTCGACCGCAAGGAGCGTCGGGCTGGACTCAGTTGATTATATTTACATAGCTACTAGCCTATAAATAAATATCGGCTCGCACACACGTGCACAAATGACGTTGTTTTAAGTTTATTTTATTTTTACACCCGCCAGTGGGCGCGCGAGCAGCACGTAATTTCGCGTTAGAGCGCGCGCGCGCACGCTTCCCCGCAACATGGCGGATGTTTCTTGACACTCGTATTTTTTTAATGTTATAAGTGTGGAAAACTTTGACGATATTTTGTAACGAATTATGTGTTTAGTAAAAATTTTTGTCTCATAAATGTCTCTTTAATAAGAGTTTACTGAATTGTTCGATGAAATATTCATTTCCGTGTCCTTTGAAATAGATTATAAAATTAGTAAATGACGATGCCGTGGTTACTCTAGGATATTGTAAATTAATGTGAGTATTTTTTTTTATTTATTTGATTAACTAGCACGTTTTATAAGTGGATAGTTCAAAGATACAACCATTGAATGTAAAAACAATTTACGGTTGTTACCTAAATTAATACTAATGCACAGTCGTAAATTTAATTTTATGAAGTATTAAATAAACGTTTATTGTGTACTATTTAATTCACTAGTTTTTTTTTATAACTTCTTAAATACGCATAAAGAGAATTTGGCGGATTGTGTAATTGATACAAAAATAATGAAAAAAGCTAAGTAGGAAAGCCAATTTATTTTCAAATAAACTATGAATAAACACATTTGATTATTGTGTATGCATGCGATTAAATAATTATAAATGATATTAGTTTATGAAAAAAGTTATACAAGTATTACAATAATAAACCAAATTTCTGAGGTCATTTTTAATTTAAATTTATTTTACTTCATACTTTAAAATAATAAAAGTCTAGATCGTTCAGACAATTCATAGTCTAAGTATTAAAAGAATTTATAGTTCACCAAGGTGGCGCGGTGGGGCCGCCAGCGCCATCTGCGAAAACAAACGTTTCATTGCGAAAATATCAACTGACTGAAAAAGGACGCCGCAAGATTTAGAATCTATTAAAACTGGAATGAGGCAGTGGGTTTTAAATTTTAAAGTGTGCGATGCACATGTTGAAACAATTTATAAAGAAACACATTTTCTAATTACTAGATATTGTTACTTGGGGATAGAACGCGTTGTCCTATTCACCAAGTTCCGTTTACTGTATCCATGTCTTACAAGTAAAATACGCGCCAGTAGTGGGGTAGCGGTGGCCAGAGCCTTATCTACTAAAAATTCATTCCGTATTTGTTAAGCGTTGCAAGTTTCTTACTTCTACTTTCGGTCTAACAGCACACAAATATTTACTACTTTAAATGATTCAATCAGTTTAATGTCGTACAATAATTGTTCTTTCAGCCATACTAATTTTTCTAGTACAGTCGTCCACGAATAACTTGTTAATTAGACCTTCAGATGCGTGACTGGAAAGCAATTAACTGCAATATCTTCACGACTAAAACTCGTGATCTCGATATAACGTCGTGTGCCACGTTCGCTCAACGTCTATACCTACATTCGTATCTGTGATATTTGCCATGTATAACTGCACGTAAAAGTATACAGCTATACATGCTCCTTGGTATGGCAAAATTTTTATCGCAGGCCCGTTATCGTGGCCGATCATAAATCTGTTTTCAAATCGTGAGTCGCCATTGCTGGCGTGGCGTCTTTTAAAGTCCAAGAAGAAATAACTCCGCAAACGATATTAAACCGTTACGTTAATGTCATAAAGCTTTATTTTCGCTAACCGGTGACCTTAAATTCGCACGTTTTGCTATCGAGTAGGTTTATTGTCGCATTGTACGTAAGTATTTGCCAATGCACGTAAAATACTAGGCGAGGTTCACAAAATGCCAGTCTTATTTACGGTCCTAGAGCGTCCATGTCGTTTCTTGGAACTGAAGTTCCACCAAGACATTATATAATATCTGAAGTACGCTGTTCAAAAGAACTTTTTTTTAATGTTTTTCGTTTTTATAAAGATCCAGAATCAAATACATAAAAAGTTTCAAATTTAAGTACCACTTCTTTAAATGTAAATTAGAAAATAAATCTTTAAAGCGTCAAATTACGGAACGCTGAAAATAACGGAGCTGTTCAACTCACCAGAGATTTATAGAGACAAGCCATTGTATTAATTGAGAGAGTTTATCGACACTCTCGATGACCATTTATTGCTCTCTCAGCGAGAGTCAATTACGATGGATTAACTCTCCAAACGACTCTGTACGTGTGAAACAACGACCTACCTAATAATGATGGCTGTCTATCAGAACACACGGCTAATTTAACAAGAAATTGAAGACTTTTGTATCTAAAATACTTTGTGGTTGTTACATTATTATTATTTTCTAAAACATTATATAGATTTTTAAGTGGAATACAGTAAAGTACTGCATACCCTACCAATAATAGTATTCACTAGGACACGAAAAGATGCGTTTTATTGTATAAGTAATAATTCAATCTCAAGATATTCTGTTCATTTCTCAGTAAACTGGATTTGTAAAAATCTATATTAACCTAAATGACGTCATTTTAGCTTAAAGATGAAAAAAAACCGCGTCGTTAATCCTACACAGACCCAAAAGTTCAGTCAGTCGGATTAACGACACAAAAACCGACCTACGAAGCAAAAATTGTACCCGCACAACCGAAATGTATGATTTATAGCGGCTCCGAGAAAGATCTAGTGCAATTAGAGTTACCCTGCGGGCTGCTGCGGGTTTGATTTATGGTGATTCGTAGTGATCATGCCCCGACAGCCTGTGATCCAGACCGTTTCTATTTTATTACGGACTCCCCGATGTCTGACTTCACGGTGCGGTCACAGACGCCATCTTGAATTTTATTCGCGACAAATTGCGGTCACGAATTGACTTTTAAGAACGTAATGGATAACAATTGATATGATTATTTCTTTAGCTCTAAATGGTGAATTGAATTTTCTGTACTTAGCCAATTTTATACAGAATATAAGTTATCTAAAAGTCATCTAATTAAATATAGAATAATTGCAATCCTCTTGTAATATGAGTTTTATCAGTACCAAAAATGAAATTGTTACGGACGGCAGGAAGTCGTTGGATGCGGAAGTCGGAGGACCGCAGACTGTGGAAGGCATTGGGAAAGGGCTATGTCCAACAGTGGGCAGATAAGGGTTATGATGATGATAATGATGAAATCAAATTATGTTAAACATGTTATTTTTTAATATGCGTAAGTAACAAATGTATACGATTTATATATAGAACTCAAAGTATGTACACACAGCTGGTTTCCTACTAAATGTTAGGAACGAAGACACCGTCATAGTTGTTTGGAGCGCTTTAACGCAACCAAAAAGCAATAAATGGAGCACTAAAGGTGACACTTACATAGAGAGATCCACATAACAGCGTTGATACCGCGTCACCGGCTGTCGTCGCGCCGCTACGAGCGATAAACAAATCGCCGGCTCCACTCGCCCGCCCCTCTATCGTGACCGTAAAAACTTAACTATCCGACAACACGAACGCACCTGAATATAAATCACAACAACTAGTAAACGTACTTATCGAGATGTGTACGACACGATCGATCTTCACGTGTGTTCATTGCGTGATTCTACCACACAACAAGTCGAACGCGAAAACCAAGCGAAGTGCACAATAAATGAACGTTACATCGCTACCCGGGCTCGCACTACAATGAAAGTGGTTGTGCAATTACTTTCGTTTCCCACAAAACTCAAAATATTTGACCAGAAATTAGCATTATGCAAATGTTACCCTTCAACGATTGTGCTCTCATTAAAATATCGGACCTCTTTGTTAGTTACACGATAAAGTAAAACCTCTTTATAACAAAGGCCGCTCGTAATTTAACTAACGTACAGATAATTTATGAAAACGTATATTGCTCTATTGTCACGTCACACTCTCGGTTTCAGCGTAGTCATTTGCATAACAGGACGCCGGTACAATGCTCGGACACCCTTTCACGGACAATCCTTTTCGTTTCACTTTTAAAATTCTTTGTATTGTTAATATTGCGTGTGAGTAATAAATAAATCAGGGCAAATTGACACGGCCCGGTGCCGGCGGCGAACTGTGCCACACTGTTGGCTCACATAGACAACTCGTTCTTAAGGCTATATACAAGAATAGTATGTAATGAAACATAATAGGAGATGATTTATTATGAAGATAAATATTTTTTTATATTTCTTGTTGAATTAAATTTAAACAATCTTTAAAAGAATATAAACAAGACAAAGTAATCTTTATCCAATAAATATAAAAAAGATGGATATCCAAAAACGGTGTATTATGGCGTATTTTGAATGTTTTATAGAAAGCGGAAGAACGGGCGCGCTCCGCGACTATTGTCCGTGGCCACTAATTTGTGTTAATTAAATAATAATCATAAACATTTTATAAGTGCTCATTGATGGTAAAATGGTTAGAATAAACGCCAATAACACACGTCATTATGGCGTGTAATATCGTTTTACAACTTTAAGGCAATAAATAAATTGACTGCCGTTCATACATTTTATTACGATTTAAAAGTCGTTGACTGTTTCAATCGAATAATTGATTTACTCCGGTTATTAATGTAAATTTGATACTGTGTTGAACTGTTCAATATGTTTTATTTTTAATTGACCTAGTTTTAACAACAGTGACGTTGAATTCGTTTCTAAATTACTTTTGTTATCAGTCAACTGTTTTTAAATTCGCACTACGGCTTGAACATAATTGAAAAGTCAGCATCTCCATAATAACCATATTATCATTGGCCTTTGTCTGCCCACGACTGGACGTAGGCCTTTACCAATGCCTTCCACAGTATGAGGTCCTACAAGGTATAGGACCTCATACACATGGGGCCTTCCCCATAATAACTGTATGTGTGTGTATGTTTATTAATTGATAATTTTTATACTTTAAGTATCTACAATCTCTTAATATTATGCTTTATAAAAAGTTATATAATAACTTAAGTTGACACCCAATTATAAATTGACTTACACAATAGTAAAAGCTCATGAACGAAAGCTCTGAGCGTCGGTAGGCAATTAGTTATTAGTAAGCCCGCGGGGCAGTATAACTGTAATACATTAGAATGTTAATGAACGGACTTTTGTATGAATGTTTTAGTCTTCAGCTGTTTAACACGTGTTAATAAGCAATAAAACAGTTTAGTGGTGTATAAAAAGTTGAGATTTATAACGAATAGGTAGCCAGTGCATTATGAACGCGCGGCGCGTGCCTCTTTTACTATGCGATTAAAATCTACACTGTTATAGTTCTACGGTTCACGTTTCATGATGTTTACTTGTTTTGTCTAGCGAATGTTTGCGGAAGTGATCGAATTAGACTTGAGTGTGACGTAAACGATTGACATTTGGAATTCTGAGTATTTATAAATT
>JAODUI010000032.1:4856628-4870497 GCA_027563995.1 Papilio gigon
ATTTCTAATAACTTAAAAGCTACCTGCCGAAATTATCTCAACAATTTACTTAAAGACATACCTCTGTTTACGTATTACCTCCCAACGAGTACGTACCTCTCAGGTCCTATTTGCAGCGTACTGGCGCTACGGCACTGACGGGTATCGCCTTATAAAGGCTCCTCAGGCTACCCACACCATGGTTCTGCATTGGTGTTGTCATCCTAAAATCCCTATGTTACCAAAACTATCGGTGTTACACGCTTATTATTTCTTACAGTATTGTATAATGTATTAAACATTGTAATTGTAGATTTTCTGTATAACATCTCATTGGAACGTGTTCTGTTAGGGTGTTATGTTTTTGTTGAATAAATAAATAAAATAAAATAAATACTTAAATAAAACCTTACCGTTCTGTCGTCGTACAGTTATCGTTCCGTAGTCGTGTCGCGTCATGTGGATGTTTTCATACGTCGGTGCGATCGTCAGATTTACGAGGCACTTTGGCCGCTCGATCAGCGGCCGCGGCCGTAACTGACAATCTTTTGTCTCATAATTCTAGCGTATTAGGGCCAGTGTTTTTTTTAATCTGGACTCTTTTAGATATATTCCGTTGTTACAATGGAATATCAATGATTTTTATTCCGTTTATTTTATGCTCAATACAAGTAAAATAAATGAAGCTACTGAACCAAGATAACATTTTTTTATTCAAGAAAAACGGAGTCCTGTCATTTGTCTTCATATTCCTTTATGAAAATTAACTTATATTTTACTAATAAATACTAGAAATTATTTTAATTTTTTTTAGCATATTCTTGGTACAGAAATAGTAAACAAGTTTCAAGTAAATTTTCTGTAGTTTTTGATTTGTTGAGACTGCTTTATTAGTCCTTGAGACTTGCTGAAGGAACAATGCTATACCAGATGAAGACCAAAGGGTTTACGTGTATCTTGTCTTTAGAGAAAGTTATACCTTTTTTAGGTGCAAAGAAAGTTGAGTTTAGCTTGCAAGCTTCAGATCATTTATAAAAGATCATCGTAAAGTAAACACAGAGTGAGTTGCTTAGTCCGAGTTGAGATATCGTTTCCGGTGAGTCGGAAGTTGCGGCTGTGGTGTTTCCTCCATCGTGCCCTCAAAGACGAAGATGTTTATGGAGGTATTGTTGTCATGTCTGTAGAAAATATACTTTGATATATCATGTGTCTATATGTATATCATTCTTATAATAATTACTTTCTTTGATATATACTAGTACCAATGTTAATATGAAGCTGAAAATATTTAGTATAAATTTTGACAAATTATAATCTACGAAGGAGACGGTATGTTGAATTCTAAAGACAATATAGATGGATTACCAAAGGTGTCCATAAATGTGTTTTAGAATAGATACTCCTTTGTTTTTTCTTCATTAACGTATCACGAAAAGGTACGCATCTCTACACATACATATGACACTTGATTAAAATACTTGGAAGGTTATAAATGAACTTGCCACACGTCTCATTCGCCGGCTCTAATTAAGGCGCACGTAAGTACCATTGTACGCACAACACGTATTAAGCTAGACCTTTATTTAAGAGAGGTGCGGGCTTAGTCCGTCGTCCGCTTTGATATGGGGCTCTTGCCCGAGCAATTTAATAAATACCCGGCCGAAACTCGAGGGAGCTCGTTGGACAGAGGATATTACCCACGCGGTGGAGTCGAATCACTTGCCGCACACTAAAACTCTGCTCAAATGACATTTGTCGCAGAGACGCTACGTCGCTGATTGTTTTTGGTCTAAACTAAGTCAATTACGAGATTTATTAGAAAAGTAATCTAGAGATGTTATTACTTTATTGAAGTTGTTAACATAGGTCGGGAGATTATCATACTTTGTGCTAATTACAATATTATACCGATGCGTTAATTATGTTATAAGTTCCCTTTGTTATATAATTTGTTAAAGTAAATGTGGTGATATTTCTTGATCTTCTAAAGAGAGTAACCTATTTTTCTGATCGTCATTCCCGTTTATTGCATGGCCCAATTTCAGTGAGCAATTCATTCATATTCATGTCGACTTCGAGCTTACGCCCTTTGTTCTGTTACGCAACCGCTGCATTGTTACCCCTTTTTTGTTTCTTTAATTTACCGCTGCCGCTCTTTTGTTTTTTAAGTCCAGAAAAGGCGAGAAAAAAATATTATAGCTTAATAAAAAAAAATGTCCAAAGCAATTTTGATAGATGATAAAAAATGTAATTGGTAGATCTAATTTTTTTATTTCATAAAAATACACTAAGAATAAAAATTAAGTAAATATTAGACTTATTATATGTTTCATTCGCCGAGTCTTCCGTACACTATGTTATACGTCCTTCCACTCAACGGCGTACCTAATTCAAATGAAACATTACGATCCCGGCCGCAGTATCTCGGGATTCAAGAGAAACCCAGAAGCCTTATGAATAAATATAAAAATATTCCAGCGTTATCGCATCTGTAACGAAATGATAAAGTCCCCGCTGACTGGAGTTCTGTGGAAAATGGCCGATTTCCATACGAATGTTAATAACTTGGACTGGCTCTCAAACAGGTTTACGTTTAAAGTTTTATTTAGTCGGACCTCGCTATATAAGTAATGTAGGTAACACTGGGAAGATAAAGTTGTTAGGTAAAGTTTTATCATTTTGCTTGCAAGTGAAAAAATAAGAAAAGCTTTATACTTCGTTGCCGTACACAGAACTTACGAAACTTGCGTCAGACCTAAATCTAGCCTATCCTAGATTTTAATATTTTAAACGTACTAAGTTAATAAGTTATGCACTATAGACCTTGATACTATTAACTGGAGATTAAAGATTACGTTTGGTTATTAAAAATTGTTTGAGTTCATTTGCTAGATAAGCATCAACTGAATATTTGATTACAACGCTTCTGATACTAATCAATTTTTTATATGTAATATAAAATATATTAACTGACATATATTTCCTTAATTAGGTGTCGTATTTCTTTTTCTTTCAGGCGACTTTAATATTGAACAAAATTAAAACATTTGACATAAAAATGCTTCTCTATTTTTTACTTAATTAAGTCATCATTTGTTTTTCTATTTTGGACCATAATTTATTTTTGATACATACTAAATTAATGCTAATGAACTTATAATGTTTACTGTCATATACAAAATTTAATACTTATGACAAAACTTTTAGTCGTATTGTCCTAATAATCTAATGTATAAATATGTATTTTTTTTATAATTAATTATAAAAATACTAACTACAGTCCGTGACTCCGTACGTGTCGAATTAATAATACATACCCTTTGCGGTATACCGGGCAGTAATCTATCTCTGTTCTAAACTTCATCTAGATCTGTTCAGACGTTTTCGAGATTCGTACTAAAACATCTAGCCTTCTAAGCTTTTGTATTTATAATATTAAAAAAGAAAGAATATTTACACTCAACCTTAGCATTCCAAATTACAGAACACTTTAAAGACTCTAAGGATAACAGTGTGAAAAAATAAAAGAGAATCGGTTTCATTTAATATAAAAAAAAGTTGCATTTTAATAAGAAGTTAATGGCCTACTTTCAACATTCATGTGCATCGAGTTAATACCATTAAAACAACATTAAATAATTGTAAAACATTTTTTTCTCATTGAATTAAATATTAGTAATAACAAACAGACGAGATCGACATGCCTATGCAAATAGATATTGCAATACACTATTCCATATTAATTCACGTCTAAATGGAATTTCTTTATCAACCCGACTCTAAATAGTCAGGTTTAAACATTAAAGTGGACATATCATACGAATGAAATGTAAAATTTTATGTATATATACTTTTAAAGATGTAATTTGCATAACATAAATAGTTAACAAGATTATACAAACAATATCAGTTTTGAAATAAAAGGAATCTTGAAAATTCAATGACATATCTTCATTAATAATATGTCTATATTTTTAAGACATACTTTATTGCTTGCTAAGCTTGAGCTCTCTTTTAGAATATTAATTCAGAAATTTACATTTTCTTGCATTAGCATAACAGAAATGGTGCTTTTATGAAAGCTTATTGTTAAACCGTATTCAGAGGGACGAGGTCACTTCGCATATAGCGCGTCCTAATGAAAACTTTAACAAAACAAGCAATCCTAAATGTGTTAATACACTTTCTTTGGTCAAATATAAAAAAAGATGTTATTGAGCGAGAAGCCCCCTATCTCCTGTGATATCGGTCCTCTTATTACAGGAGACATAATCAAAAAGTTTTATATACAGTTGTGTATTTTGTTCCTAATAAAGATTTTTTTTATTGATCGTATCTAACGCCTATCAATATTAGTTTACATTTTTATTTTTAATCGTATCAAAAATCTATGAAGTTAAGTCGTGACCAATTTTCTAGGAAATTATTGTTAAGATGTCATTTAAGAGTTCATACAACTCATAATAAATGAGACGGATATCATCGTATTTCCGTTATATCTGCATGTTATTTAGCCGAGTAGACTTCGATCTTTATCTTTAGAGTGTATATAGAAGTCATTCTGTGTCGCTACACCTACTGCCATGTTATTACTAGTTTCGAGCAAAACAGCGTAATATAAAATATATATGCGTATTTCTGTGGAAGCATGTCGTCAGGGCTCACAAACTTCATGAATCCCAATGTTCCGGAAAATATAACAAGGCGATTTATATTCGGGGGCGGTTCGTGGCTCGCTCGTTTTTCTATCAAGAAATCTGGCCCGAGATGAGAGCGCACCGTAAAAATATATCAAGGTAACCCTCTCGCTTATTGGAGTTATTTGTGGAATGGGAAATCTTGTTCGCCTCTCGCCACCGGCTAAAGACAAAGGAATTGTAAAATGTATTTAAAACTAACCATTTATTCTTGTTCTAGATTATTCTACAATCAAGTCATTGGGAATTAAAACTCTTATTATTAGGTTTTAATTAATCTAGATACTAAAGTCTCGAGAGCTTGTATTCTTGTTATTTGTTGAGATAATGATCTTTTGAGTTAGTGAAGGCTTTCGATGTTATTAATAAGGCAATTCAAAGTATAATCATGAAAAACAGTTGCATCCTGTCAAAAGCTCGCCGCGAATGACAACCAAGGGGGTGGCGACGAAATGTTTTCTATTAGGAAAGCGGCCGCCGCTCCGAGACAAAAGGTTCGCGTTAAGGGACGCGTTATTTTTATATGAAACGACCGCTGAATAACAACACGCCGCCTTTTCTTCGTAAATATCTTAATAAAAGTCGGAATTGTTAGATTACATTCTGATCATGCACCATCCGGCTTCCTCTTTTAGTTAAACCACTGCCTAAACGTTTTCTTTCATTTGATTTACGTTTATAAGTATTATTTTAATTTATCTGTATTTAAAAGGATGTTCGTCAATTGTTTCCAAAAACGCATCATGTATATTTGATAATGATGTAATGTTTAGATAATGTACCTAATTAAATGAACTTCGTTCGTATATTCTGTACGGTCCCATTACCTTGTGCATTCATTTTAAACTTAATTAGACTTTATAGAGCGTTCCTTCCCAATTTCGTTTTACACTCGTCTGACGCACGCCGAGACTTATTCATTGCAGGGAGGACCCGGGAGGGGAGAGGGGGGCGGGAGGGCTTCTTGGCCCGAAATAGCAAATAAATGAGACGAAAATGTAAATGTAGCGCTTCAAAGATGAAAAGCCCCGCTCGCCCGTTCTTGTTAAGCTCATCGCAAATGTACCAGAATTAGGTGCGCGGCTAAAATAATTTCCAGGCCAGATGTAACGCAATGAGATAGCTACCTACCTACATTTACATAAATATTTATTCCCGCGGTACCTGCAGGCGCGTGTTTGTTTTGCCTAAACATAAAGACGCTTGCTCCACGCAGCTCGCAGCGCGCGGCTCGCCGCTCGGCACAAACACGCGACCGGGCGCTTTCGCCAATATTTTACGCCTCGTAATAAAATCAGACGATATACACAAATCTACGTATTTAAAGCTGAGCACCGCAAACAGTACCAACTGTAAAAACATAACAATATATTATCTTGATTTTTTTCAAAGTATTTCGTCAGTTAATATTTTACCAAGTCATTCCTTACTTGGAACTGTTATTTTGTAGGTGAAACACGTTTCTATCGAAAACAATGGACCCACAATAACCGTCAGTAACTGACTTTATATAATATATAATTGTTTAATAATATGTTTCGATAGTACAACTCACATTTTAACAAACGAAACGAACAACTCTGTTACCAAATTAAGTAACATTTAGACAATCTGCTAAATGAAGTCATAAAACATGGCTGGTCGTTTACCGCCGTGACGTGTGACGCACGACATGAGTTACGTGTTTCATATATTGTCCTGTGTAGTTTAATAAAAGTGCGGCAAAGACGTCGGGCGACATATGTCGCAGCGGATTATATCGAATCATTGCGGGCGGTCAAATGTACCCTCCATTTCCTCGCTTATCTTACATTGCAATATTTTTGCAGCAACCAATTCCGTTGGAACCGATTCGCTCAAGCGCTTACGACATCCAATTCTACATCAAGAATTTTACAACTCGGAAAAAGATTAAAAACGATTCTTGTAATGATTGCGTTCCAAATTCGAATGTCACATCGATTTCGAAATTGGGGTCGATATAAAAGTACCTACAGTTTATTAAATTCTTTCGATTAATGATTTTTTTGGTTGTAAAAAATGTATATGCAAATCAAAGTTACTTGGCGAATAAAGCTGCACATTGATAATGTGTCTGTGTGTGAATTACATAAGTTTAGTATAGAAAATTAGTAGATAAAGAATGCAAAATTTGAATAAAATAATATCTCTTTAAACATTTTGTATAACTCTGATCGACGTCAAAAGATAAGATAGCATCATAAATTATTCTAAACCTTTTAAAGTCATTGTGACTGGTATTAAGTGATTGAATAACGTCTCAATTCTTGTACATTCAATTGTTTTATCAGATCGCGTGACGTCACGCAGTTAGACATTCTCGTTGTGGGGCGTTGTACAATTATGTTGTTTAAAAAAAATACACACATTTTTATTGTATTAAGTATATCACGTCACTGTATACAGCGGTTGCAATAAAACATGGCATAAACTGTACGAAACAAAGAGATGCATTCATCCCTAAATATAATATTCAGAACCATAAACGGTGTTCTGCATTGCTATTTAGTGCTACTACCTGACTATCTAAGTTATTAGACTTGCTACCACGGAATTATTATTATGTTATATCCATAATAAAATGTTTACTGTTTCAGTTTTTTTTTAATAAAAAGATGTCTTTAAAAAATTGTTCAAAAAACAAAACAGACGAATTAATAATCTCCTTTTGTTTGAAGTGGGTGAAAAATAATAATCAATATATGGTTAGAAATAAGTGAGTAAAGTTTTTTTTATAAGAGAAGGGGCAGACAAGCGGCGGGATCACAAGGGTGATCGACACCCAAGGACATTTGCAATACTAGAAGAATCACAAGTTTTGTTAGGTAGAAGTAAATAATAGGAAAATAAAGGGTTGTATGCGATAGGAAATACGAATTCTATACTCATTTTTGATAGTGGCCAAGTAAATGTATTTTTTTCACATTTTCAATTGCCTTAATAATTGGCTACCAGAACACATTTCGATGTATAGTTTCTATATACGATATTAGTAGGTATAAGTTTTTGTATGCATATAAAAGGATTTTGTGATTATGCGAGGCGGCTTGTTGTATCGCTGAGTGCATCGTTGCATCCGTAAGGTAACGACTGACCAACGCCCCGAGATCCGAGATACGCCATTCTCAGAAACAAAAGTACAATGTACTTGTTAATTTTTGCATTGCTTTTTTGCTTTGAACACGGAGAGTAAAAAAAACAAACAGAGTTTTTGTCCCACGATCTTGAGTTTTTAAGTCTCTAAATGTATTATAAAATACGTACATAGTAAGTATATCCTACAATACTATTATTGTATATTTAGTTATGTATTTTTTTTAATAAATATGATATCGTTCTTTCGTATTTTTTTCTGTAAATATAAAGTAAAATTTTAGTAGCATCTTTATGTATTGAATCGATGAATAATTTATAACAATGGATATAATTTCAAGAAGAGAAATGAATTAATTTGTCGAAGTGGAAAAACAAGGGCGTTCACAAATCCACTCCTGTATTCATCCGAACCCCGTAAATATTTTATTGCCCCGTAAGAAAAAAATACGCAGACAAATTACGGGGAAATATTGGGAGCGTTTTTCAATCTTATTCCTTAAGTGGTACAAACGATAAAAATAAATTTAGCGCTTGCGGGGCATTTATTGCTGAGATTTCTAGAGCTTTCCCAGTCGGAGGGATTGTGCGGTACGCCATCGCTAATGCAGGCATTAGAAGAACTGGCAGAATATAAATTTAAAAACTACTGAAAAGAATAGAAACATTATAATAGGAATTAAAAAAATAACACCAAAATATGCCAATATAAATACGTGTGATTTTGATTTCTCAGTACATCGGCTTTGAAATTTTTCATAGAGTAAATATAGTGATTAATGGCAATTTATCTAAGTTGACTAACCGATCAACAAATTGCATGTAACCAGGGCAATATTATGCTTGAATTATCTAACTTAAGGCACATAAAAAGGCACAGGTGGTCCTTTTTATGTTGAAAACTAAATTAAATGTGTCGACACTTCATAGTTTATATGTATGCCTGCTGCTCTCACGCTTTCTTACATCACACAAGTTCATATACGTATAACCAAGACTAGGAAAGTGAAATGTTCATAATATACCAAACCATCCAATTAGAGCGACGACAAATTTACATCGACGAATTATTTATTTCTATCCTCCATGTCACATACGTTACTTTTATAACACGAAAACCAAGACCCATCATACGTGGGCGTATTCAAGACAATTTATTATTATGGTTACTTAAATTATCGGTGTCGACTTTCATAATAAAAATGACTATTGTATGACATTTCATTTTACGCACTTGGAAAGAAAACAAAGAGTTTATTATTAAACCACAACATTGTTGCAGTGTACATAGGGAAACGAACCATTTATAGGTCGGATGACTTTTCATTGAATTTATAAATAAAGACTTCTGTGTTTGGTTGTTTTAACATTCAGTAAACGTTTGTTGTCTTGATTTACTGTAACAACCATTGTAAAAAAGTTCCTTAAAATGCCTTCAACGGCTACAATGTTTGTAGGTAGGATTGCATGACCGGAATGGATTGTATAAGCAATAAAATTCAATTATTATATTATGTGTGTATGTGTGGGTTTGAGATATAGAGAACATTACTGTCAATGTATCAGATGTGTATTAATGTATTTTATTTAATTGTTATGATATCTGGTATTCAATAATTTGTTCTGTAGTCAATTATATAGACGCCAATTTGCATATTGACTCACTTGTAAATGAGAATTATTACTATTATTAAACTATCTGTAACCTAATATAGTTTCTTACTAATGTTTGGTTTTGGAATTACACATTATGATCAAGATGACCCTTTCGATATTGATAAAGTTTAGAAACATATTCCTAAATCAGAAGATAAATATAAAGTATTGTACGGCATTATTTATGTTTAAATTTTAACATAGTTAATATTATTTCCAGGCATATTGCGAGTAAGGCTCGGGCGCGGCTTCCACGCGGTCGACCTTACTAAACAGGTGAGGCGGCGAGCGCCACACAGAACATGATACTAAGGTTTGAATTTTGAACTTTATATTTCGAGCAGTAAAGCGCACATTTGATTGTACCGCATGGCCTTAACTTGGCTTCAATTGACGCTTTCGCCTATTGATTGTCCGTAATAACGTACCAACATCTTTTTTAATTAGCATTTAATAGGTTTTATAATTTAATGCACCTTCATTAAAAGTTTAGAGGCCATTAAGTTTGCAAATAAATTAAAGAAAATACAAATTTTAATACATTATCTCATACTTGAATTATGGTTACTTCATTTGTAATGTATAATATTTCGATAACATTTAAAATGATAATTGAATGTTTCTTTTTTTTATGGAGACACTGAATTCAGTAAGCATTAGAAATCTCTGTTATAAGACTATTGTTTCGTACGTTAAAGCTTCAGTATAAAGTGCTTTTTACTTGCATGATTTTAATCCGTAGCTTTGGTGTTGGTTTCTTTTAAAGCTCAACACGAGCGAACGTAAAACTAAAAATAACCATTTTTTTATAACGGACGTAATCTCCGTCGTGCACTTCAAGTGCAGCCAGATCTCGTGAAAATTTTTTCTGAGCGCAAACGATGCTTATTCGTGCAGTTTGAGTATAATTCCACGTACATTTTGACAGAATTTTCTTAGCATTAAGGGACATTTCCACTGCACCTCTTTCCTACTACTCCTCTTGTTAAGTCAACAATAGTAGAGTCTAGAATCTAGTATCTAGCATCAGCTGGTGCACGAATAGTCCACACCCCGGTGCAATATCACCACCACACTGAAGACAGTGGACTGGAAATAATTCCGCTTTTCCTCTGATGACTGGGCGTGTTTGCAGCCTAAGTACTAATCGGAAAGTAAGTAGATAAATTTAAAAGTAAAGTGCGTGGGCGCATGAATCATGACGTCACAAATAGGTTAATCAATTTATACTCAATTCATACTTATAATTAATAAATTTAAAGAATCGATTACGTTAGTAAAAATCCATGAAGTCATCTAGTGCAGACTAAATTAACATTTTAAAGAACATATTCAAAATAACAAGTCCAAAGAAAATCAAAGACTGAACCTTGATTTGTATTCGCCGAGCTGTCAAATTAATTTAATACTTTAAATTTAACAAACGGGAATTACATTGTCAGTTAAGCAAAAGGAACACAACATTGTAGCGATTATTATCAAGATGATATTTAAATCTCTAAAATATATGTTTTTAAAATTCGGATTCCATTTGTACATTCATACAAAAATAATCATCGTGTTCTCTTTTCAAAAACTGTCAGATATGTTATTGTAAGAATCCTTCGATAGTGGAAGCTTATTGTGAATTATTAGGTGCTGACATTTCAATCAAGTAAACGATAGGATAACGGCACTAATGCTTTTAAATGTTACAGGTTTTATTGTATTTTCTTTTTTTATTTATGTTTAAAAATCACTTACCCTTTATAATACTGCTTTCAAGAGTAAGGTTAAAGTATTTTTCACACGTTTCACATTTTATTGAAGCGCTGCAGCTCTGCTCTATAATTCCTATTGTGCTCGGAGTTCAGGAAAATATATTAAAAAGGAAAATGAAGTGTAAAGGATAGGAAAATTATACCCATTTAGCTTTGTAATAATGCAATTGATTCGGTTTTTAGATGTTTAATTCATATAGCAAAAAATCCATCATTTTGAATTTCATTAACTCATTTCAAATTGACTATATTGTGAGTGTGACAAAACATAGTTACTATTTTCAACTCGTTATCGGAAGTTGATTTAACGATAACGGATTTAGGTTTCCTTAAAGATATCCGTACAAACCTTTCAATCCATTTACGCAGCTATATACCGACCTTCCCTTTATAGTGAGTCGTTTACCCGTGGAAATTTCTTCGTCGCATGAAACCTTTTCACGCAAAAGCAACATAGAACGCCGTAGACATTTTAATTCATCGATCGGCCTTATATCGCCGGAGCGATCAATTCCGGGCCAAACGACGAATCACAATATGTGCCCTTGAAGATAACATCGGGCCTGTGGGAGCGGATCGAATACTAAGTGATTGAGACCACCGACCGATCCATCACCAAATGTGTGAATATCAACGAACCATTTCCAGTGTGGGCATGGGAAAATTAATCCGTTGTATGCTGATGAGATGACGAATAATATTAATCTTTATTATATGTAGTTACGGCTCAAATTCGTATGCTTGTGTTTTGTGACTTGTGTGGGCCGTTTAAGATATGTGTTACGTAGATCTCGAAATATTTTTAAATCAATGTATCCAATAAATGGATATATTATTTAAATTATTTCACTTTATCTTTCTTTTCTTCTTATGTCGTATTTCTAGATGTAATTTAAGTTTTATAGTTGCCTAAAATACATAGGTTCATTTGTTTTGACATTTATATTTTCGATAATTCTTATACATGCTTATAGGATAAGTTTCTAACGTTCAAACCACTCCTAGCCGTTGCAATATACCCCATTTTGTCATTTTAAATTAAACATGCCCTCTTTATGTTCTGTTATAAGACATTTACAGTTTGAGAGATGTATGATAATAATTGATGTGGCATTAACAGCAGTTCCTCAACAGAGGCTAGGGCTGGACAATCGCCGGCGAGTAGTCGCTAAATCGCAGTTAGAATTGCAAATGAATCGGCCGTTTTCTCTCGCGTCGTAAAGTCCGGGATATGATCCAGTCAGTTCTCGCGCCATTAAACTCTCGGACTTACTCCCACTCCCTATCACAATTACTGTAAATATGTCTTTATGTCGCGTAAACAGATCGATCCGCGCGCCATCTTGCTGAATCCGTACCGTGTCTTTATATAAATGCTGACAGGTAGACGAGAACACGCGCACATTAATAACTGCATCTTTCATGAATTCTTGAAATTTAGTTTTTATCAATATTTAAAATGGCTCGGAACAGGGATGTATGGAGGAACCTAGTGAAGGCCTATGTCAAAGGACAACCTGAGATGTAAAAAAAGTCAGCGAATAAAGGCTAAATACAAATACAAAATACAAATCTTCAAAATACTAACAGAATACACTTTCTTTAAAAAAATATCTGTTATACGTTGCTTAGAGAATTGATTGTTGATCCACGTGCTAAGGTAATTGCAAATGCCAGGGTTATGAAGATATGTACTGCATAGCATTTACTCTTCGCCTACTCGACCGCTCGATGGCTACGTAGGCGTAGAGTGCGAATACATAATATGTACCGTACCACCCAGTGTTCATTCCGAAATGGACCGTTTTGTTCAACCAACCGTGGGAGAGTCCGCTCCCTTAAACACTTACTTGTGGCTTAGATAACAAGACCTGACAGAATACAAGCGTCCAAACTCGTCCTGTCACCAGCACTATTGAAATGCTTTATACACCATTATACCATGACCCGCGTGTGTTCCCTTATTGGCTCTCGATATTTAACTAACACGAGTGTGATATGCGTAGGGGTAGATCTGATTAAAATGGTGTACGATAGCCAAACGCGGCCTGTGCTTTGAGATTGAGTCGTAAAAACGTCGAGTCGAGTGCCCCGCGCCATCGCCACGCTTTTCTATTCACTCATACAGAACTAAAAAGGAACAAAAAAGTTAACGAAACGCCCGGATTACGATTCCCGATAGGAGTTCCAAGTTGGAATGGTTATAAACTTAAATGAACGTCGACAAAGTTTGATACGACTCAAGTTTTGCCGACTTAAGTAAAGTCGTTGAGCTCTGTGCGATGAACATGTTACTCTGTTTGTAAATCCCTGAACTACTCAGAAGATCTATTGTTCGTTATACTCTTGATTCTATTATTTGTAGCCAAAAATTGAATAATGTCATTCCTGTTATATCATCTTATATAAACGGATCTGAAAATTACAAAAACTTTACGTGGGTAGGACATGATAAAAAAACATTAAACAAATATTATATTAAAAGTGTTTATACATTTGTAACAGAATCTTATATGGAGTCGTAATAGTTGTTTCGGATGACATTGGCCTTTCTAGTTTAACTTTAAATCATGACTAAATAACTGAAACTTACGTGATTGTTACATAACAGTATTATTTACGAGCAACACGTCCCCCGCTAAAGCAATGATCGTTAACCAAAA
>JAODUI010000032.1:4870597-4882478 GCA_027563995.1 Papilio gigon
AACTTACGTGATTGTTACATAACAGTATTATTTACGAGCAACACGTCCCCCGCTAAAGCAATGATCGTTAACCAAAAAATGCCTGTAAACATGTTTTTTTTTCGCGTTCGAATATAAGTGGGCCGGTGCGTTCCACACCCCGAATAGAAGCAAAGAAAAAAACCGTGGCATTCGGCGCAAATCACCTATTTTATGTAAACTTCGTGACTATACGCCATATCGAATGACTTAGAAAGGATTTATTTATGTTCCTATCAGTACGAACTAACGCTAGGAAATAAAACAGCGGAACTTTAGTCAATGAGATGGCAGTGGGTGGAGCAGTCGTAGCTAAAATAAGACCATCATTGCGTACAGGAATTAACATCCTACGATGATTTACTGCACTTCCAGTGGCTTGTTAGTCACGTCATTGCACAGAAGGGATATCATCTAAACCACCCTCTGATACTATTTTTAGAGTAATAAATTTTAAACTATAAATTATAATTATTTCATAAATAACAAGGCTCTTTCTTGTAACTATTAAATCGCAATTATAAAAAAAAAATATAGGAAATGTAAGTCAGTGCACAGATGCACTGACTTACCTTCTTTGCAAATTATTTAATGTTTTATATGAATGTTATGAAAAAAAAATTGTAAATACTTTCTGTCGTAAATTTGGCAGTTAATTGAAATAATAAAATACAATTTCGGGTAAAACCTCGCAAACTGCATGTTGTCTCGAAAACATCTGACTGTGACGAAAATTATTTTCATTCACCAATTACTACAAATATTTTGTTTGGAAATTATGAATTATTGTTTTGTCATAAGTCCTTCTGTTATTTTACGAATTACTATATTATATAGCCATACAAAAAGCCAAGATAAAAAAAAATGTGTATGTAAAATAATATACTTAATGCTTTATTTTCTAATGTGGTATAAGTGGAAATGCTGATCCAATCCATGTCCCTGATATCCACTCAGAGTTTGTTAAGTAAATATATGAAATTTGTTATTATAATGTTTAACTCTTTTACAGGCTGCCGTGCCCGTTCACGCAGACGTCGCTAGCGAGTTTACGACAAGGTGAATATAATTGAATTTTGTTACTATATCTTGTTAATTTTTTAATAAATGTTACATCATTGTTCATCATCTATGCACGATGAAAAAGAGATTTCCAATATTGTGCTCAATCTTAATGCAGACTGGATAAAGTAATACGAAAACAAACAATGCAACAGACTCTTTTCGTGTTCTTCAAACTTAGTGTTAATTTTTCCGGAAGTATTGAAACATATATTTGATTTAGTGTTATACACTCAAATGTGACTCGTGACTAGAAATATATGTACATAAAATATGTATACATTATCAGAGTTTGCGCAACTCGCGCACATGTCGGAGATAAGAAAGCGTACTTTTATTTACGTGTGCGATGTATGGCCGACCATTGGCCTGGAGAGTTTCCTAACGTAAATATTTATAGACGGGCCCCGGCTCAGGCGCACACTTGTCTGTGTGTTTGTTTGTGTCATTCAACGCCCGCCGGCGCGCCGCCGCGTCGCCCGCGCATTGGTGTTATGTTACTCTCCCCACAAAGCATCGAGGCTTCCTTATTAGCTGCAGTCTAAAAACAAGAAACGATCTATATTACTTACATAAAATATGTAAGGCTACCAAGTCTTTTTTAATACAATATAGTTACAGATAGCAATCCTCAACGATTGTCATTTATTTCTAAAAATAATCAACGATATATATATATATTGATTTATAAACAAAATGTTCACAAGATTTAAGTCAACTAATATTAAAAAAAAGTAAGACAGAAGTCACTTGTTCATGTTCGTTATAACCTCGTCATTTACATTTTCCTCATGATCGGTGGCCCGCGGTGGCATATCACGTACAAAGATTGACAAATAAATTGCAAAACAAATAAAAGATTCCGTACAGATTCAGTGACAAATAGATTTTTCAATGACTCACAGCTCAGTATTGCCGAAACCTCCATCCGAAACGCCTAATCCTGCTTAATAATTTCGTTAACACGTCCACAGCTCGCAAATTTATCGCTTACAAATTCAAACAGCCATTGTCGTTCAATAATTACTCGATTTGTATAGAAAGGGTGGGAAATTAGCTTTTTGTATTCGACGATCGCATATTTTATTTCCACAATTCGGTTTCAATTAACATAATGTCCGTTGTAAAGCTTTCAGACGACTTGTTAACACGAATGTTAGCGTTACTTAGCGAGTTATGTGCTTTTCTTTTGTTATCCAGATACGTTTTATGGCCGTGTCTTGAGTAAACAGAACATCGCGTTGTATAGGTGTGAAATATTGTAAGTAGATTTATTGGTATATTGCATTGTTCATTTTGAGTCGCCGAGCGAATGAAAGGAGGGGCGTTGTAGACTTCTTAGGGACATTGCTGTGGGGACTTCGCGGAATTAGTATCGACGAAAGAGGTTAGTCAAAGTTCGTAGAGTTGATTGCAGGCGAAAAATACATTCGAGTTTCGAAAGTGAAAATAAAGTCAGCAGCCCGCGACCTTGCCACTGACATAAAATGACATAATCTGCGTATTACCTAGGATTATTTGTGGTGAAATTAACAGACGATAAAATTAAGTTTATACTCACAATAAAACGTGAGTGAGTTGCCGTCATAAAGTCTCGCGTTTTTTATTGGTGGCAACTCGGCGATGGTCGAGTGACGCTTGCAGTTTGGTTAAACGGCAGTTTATGGCTATTTTGCCTCCATTAATCGCTTTACTACGCACCCGCGCCTCCGACAGCGATACAACCCTTCGGGCGAGAGAACACAAGCATCTCTACTACGACATTTTCATTTAAAAAAAAAAAAAATCCGTTATTAAATAAAAAAACACGGTAGTAATTAAAAAGTTCTAATTAATAAATTATAAAGTAGATTTCACAATTTTAGGGTAAGAATACGATTTTTTTAAAACTTCAAATTCAAAATTCACATACGTGTTTTATTTTGAAATTTCAATTTCAATATAAAAAAAAGAAAAAACTGGACGTTTTAAAATTTGTACCGAACGCAATGATTTT
Source organism: Papilio gigon (assembly GCA_027563995.1). Lineage (NCBI taxonomy): Eukaryota > Metazoa > Arthropoda > Insecta > Lepidoptera > Papilionidae > Papilio > Papilio gigon. The sequence goes on from JAODUI010000032.1 coordinate 4,873,674, forward strand.
CTGTAAGAAAAGCTTATATCTAGTTTTCGTTAAGTCCTGTAAAGTGAGCGCGTTGTTGTGTGCGACTCCCCCCTGCCGCCCGCCGCTAGATGGCGCCGTGCCGCGCGCCTGTGTGCCGCCGAGGAGCCGCGCGCCGCCACTCCGCGCCCAGCCGCGTCGCCGACCGCGCGTCTCGCATATTGCATCTCGCGAACCTCACGTCGCTACGTACTCGTGCCGACACTACGTCCGCGCAAACTATTTTCGGCCGGTGGCGAACTTCTCACTCAAACTTTATTTGTTATCGCGATTTTTCTGCTGCTAGTGTATTTGTCGTCGACAAGATCGAGCATCCGACCACCGGCTAAATCGAAGCTCGCTTGACTTTCATGTGCGGCTGGTGGTTGCGGGACGCGTGTGCTCGCGGTGCGATGTGCCCGCGACGCGCGTGAACGGCCGGCGACGTTCCCGCTCCCCCGTGGCTTGCCCGGCCGCCACCCTGTACCCTGACAACCATGTCGGGGGCCTCGGCGCGCCCTGCGACGCCGCCTCGCCAGCGCCCGCCTCCGGCCACTCCGCCGGGCCGGCCTGGTGGACCATGATGAACGGCGTCGGCGGCGCGCTGTACGAAGAGGCGCACGCGTCGCCCCCTGGCGGCTCGCCCCCGACCGCGCCGGCCGCCGCGCCGCCTTCTGCCTCCAGCGCCTCGCCGGCCTCCGTGGGCTCCAACCCGCCACAGCCGCTGCACATCCCGGCCAAGCGCTACGACCCCGAGCCAGGTGTCATTCGGCACGCGCAGCAGCCCTGGGGCTATCCACCCGACGCGCCGGCTGCCTTCGAGCACCAGTACCCCGCCGCGCCCACCTACTATAACCTGCCGGTTGAGAGGGAACGCAAGTCGCTACCCTTCTGGCCCGCGAGCGGTGGTGACTACAAGCCTTACGCAGATGGCGGCTGTCACCAGGGCTTCTCTCAGCCTTGCTGGAACTACCCGTATGGAGCGCCTCGCGGGGACCAGCCGCTGCCGTATGTGGGGGGCGAAGAGCGGCGCACGGCGGTCTCCGAGGCTTCCGGTTTCTCCCACGATGCGTACGGTCTCCGGAACTACGCGCCTGAGACGGTATCCAGCGCACCCTACCCCCCGCCCAGTGGACTACCCGGTTAGTACCTGTTCTATTAAATTGTTCAGTTATCATCGCTTCTCAAACCCGACCCTCGCGTTGCTAACATCCGATCGTGACCGTACTGTTTGTAATCTTTTAACTTATCGCTTCTCTGACGTGTGCAGTGTGCTACAACACTTCACGTCTGTAGAATTTGTAAACAAATGACTTTACGAACCTTAGTCTAGTAGTCGGGTTCGAGGCCATGATTTTTTACATTATGACATCACATATAGTTTTGTAATGTGTACATTTCATGCATTTGTCTATGTTTTATTTTATTTGTAAACTTTTTTTAAGTCATTTTCTATGGGTTTATCAACCTTGACCCACTCAGTTGTCAGCCTTTGGTCCCTAGATGGCGGTGTCGCGCGGCACACAGCGGTTTGGACGCTGCATGTGTGCGTGGCGCACACGAGCGCGCCCGCTCTCGCCTGCGCTCGCTGCGCCAGTGAGGGTGTCAGATTATCAGAAATGCACTGCACACTCACGTATTCAGTATTATATCCCTTGGAAAACTTGAGTCGTGACATCTTTGAAAATTCTTACGTTTTTTGTCGTTGTTTCCTTGCAAAAAATTATAATATGAATACATTTCGTTTCATACACAATTTTTATTTTGGTTATTCAGTAAAATATAATGTATGCTAAATCATACATACATAAATTTACGAATTAATTAGTTAAAATTTATTTTCCACATAAAACTGTGAAAATAAAAAAAAATAAGAAATTTATAAAAAGTAAAGATAAATCTGAATCCGAGAAAATTGTTATAAATCTCCGCAAAACATCGCGGAAGTAATGTTATCATTAGAGTCGAACGTCCGCCCGAGTAACGTAAACACGCCATTTTGTAACCTTCACGTAATCTTACAAAAGTTCCCTCGAGCAGCGAGCCAACGCTCCAATCATAACATTTTCCCACAGACCACCATAAATCTGATGAATGAACGAAACACGTGCTACGAATGTTTAAAAACGAACCGTAAGCAACGTTTTATAGGCAATGTAAAACGGCGCTATACAACCAACAATAAATTAAAGTTTACGTAAAATAAAGCGCCAATAAAAATGTATAACTAATAAATAAACACGATACCTGAGCGTTAAAACAATAAACTGATCTCTCAGTAGTGGCAATAAACAAAATATTGCCACAATAAACACATTATAGGCTGATGAGGCGATAAAAAATGGTAGAGGAAGCGTCCGGAGGCTCGCGCGCTAGTCGCTGCATACGATTCACTCGTAGATGTACATCACTTTTATGATATCGTAAAAGCGCGGCGACGTCAGACATGCAATAATACTGGGTCCCTCCCCAAATCGCGCTGGTAAGTAGTAATTACGAAACTACAAGCGTCATGTCAATATGAGAGCAATAAAAACACTCCATTCATAAAGCCGCGCCGCGTCGCTAGTTCGCTTTCGATCGCCGCCTGACCATAAAGATGGCTTTATCGCGCTTCTGCAATGCCAGAGGTGTAACTTGACATAATTTTGCGTAAAACGCGTATATAATGGCCCATTAAAGGGAAACAATTGTTGAAAAAGTTGTACCTGCGCGGCTCGCCACGTTGCTGTGTTTACGACTCGGATCAGGTTGACATTGACTTTGATTTCTGTATTTATTGCTTTTAACGGTTGCATAATGGCTAGATTTATTGATTGCCTATGTTTACTAACTTTACTTAACAGTCCTTTGAACGATCTTTAGACTTTCTGGAATCGATCTTTATAAATGTTATCATATTTGTCTTAAATCTCTTAGCATTATGAACAACGCAATAAATGAATGAAAATACGACATTTTGTAAACATGTACCTGTTTTCAAACAAAACATTGTATTCGAATATCAACTCTATTTCAAAGATATAAGAACCGTCTTGCTGTTTTTGATTGGTAGAAAATTTTCTTAGAGTGGAGCAAACCCGCGTACGGAATTGGCACGTTTTTATGGGCGAAGACAACCGCACTTTTACTGCCACTGATCGCTACCTCTTTTTATAATTGACATCTTCCCTTGTCTTTACACTTTTACGACACTAATTGCTTCTTAAACGTAACAAATAAAAGCAAGCGAGTTCATGGTTGTAAGTTTCTTAAATACTTAACCTAATACAAAGTCGAATGAATAAAGATTTGACACCAAAACTGTTCCTATTTTAGTATGTTTATTAAAAAAACATTACTTTTTCCATGGGAACTTTGCTAGTCCGCTGCTTTTGTATTTATCCCTTTCTCGAATAACGGTTTTTTTTCTAATTAACTCGCATTCTAAGCTTAATAGACTGATAAAATATAGCCTAAAACTTGACGTAAGAGTATGCCTTGTTTTTTTCAAAAATAATTAGGTAAATCAGTGCCATAGTTAATGATAGCATACACAACAAAGTAAGAAAAATTAACCCTTGTTTTATATTTGAATATTGTAGAATCGAATGGAATTATTTGTAATTGTTATTTTAACTAAAGACTACTGAAGAAATATGAAATAATATGTACTGTTCAAGGATGGACCGGATACAATAATTTCATTTGAAGTCTGGAGCGATACTGGCGCTCGTTCCAACTTGCAAGTTATATTTGTTTCACGAAGTTCCAGAGGACATTCCGCGAACTCTTACAGTAACCGCTTGCGCTACAATTCTGTATTATGAAAAGAAGCCAAACGATTCTAACATTGGACTTGATTTCTTATTCGTTAATATTTACTTTTACTACTTTACTATTATAAAAAAATATAGTAAAACTCACAGTATTATTAAAAAAAAACAGATTTAAATATGTATTTTTTTGTCATGAAGTTAATTATGTTTTAAAAGTGATTAATTGCATCAATAAAATGTGTTTTTTTTTATTGAACAACATTAAAACTGTTCGTAGTAAAAAATGTGTGAGGTGAGGCACCCGACTCGGATGTTGCGGTAGGGCAGTTTTATGTTACGCTTAGACATCTAATGGACATGAATGCTACGTCGGGTCATTCTAAGCAGGCAGGTAAACCGTAGGGTCTACTTTAAACTGCCCGAGGTTGCCTTATAATGTAGAATTGCGAAAGTTTTGAGTGGCATTTGCCCTTTGTTCCTTTGTGTTTAATTAATTAAAATAAAAAAAAATGTATACAATACTTTTTCACCATATCGGGCTACAAAAAAAAATTATTCATTATTTTCTGTCTCTATATTTTAATGAATTGCGAATTTAAAAAAAAAACTTACTAACATTTTGAAAAAACAATTGAAGATCGTGGTTATTTTTACGTCATACAACACAATAGACTAGGAAATAGTTCCAATGTTGGACGAGTTGAAATTAATATCTTGCCTATTTTTACTAAGTGTGTAGGCATAGTAAACTGTTTATTCGTAAAAACATTAAATGGTTTGTAGTCTCGTTTAAACAATGCGGTGTCTATTTCGCAACATTCGTTATACCGTTTTGAATAATAGGAAATGGTGCAGTGTGCGGACTGCATCGAATATCGAGAAGGTTGCGGACCTCGCATACAAAGTCCGCCGATGATCTCATCAAAAGGACCGCTCACATAAACCGCGCCGCGTGTTACTTCTATCGCCTCGGCCTGCGATTATTTCTCTTTAGCTTCGCATAGAAATTGCTAGTTAACTACATGTTCTGCTGCGCTGCGGCGATTCGGGTTTCAAGGTTATTGTAATTAAAATTTATCGTTTTGCACTCTGTTATTGTTCAGCTATGTATTCAACCGTAAATGGACAGGTTAATTGTAAACTATCTAGCAGATACACAATATACTCGCTAGTAGTTTGGATCTCTTCATGAAAGATTTATATTTATTAAAAATGTTGAAAAAAAAAATCTCAAACATTTGTTTTCAATTGTTTCTATTTATTTGTGCAGGTTCCCTATCGATGTCGGTGGGCGTCGGGGTAGGCTGTGGTTCCTCGAACCCCCTGGACTGGACCGGGCAGGTGACGGTGCGCAAAAAACGCAAACCCTACTCAAAATTCCAGACCCTCGAGTTGGAAAAAGAATTTCTATTTAACGCTTACGTCTCGAAACAGAAGAGATGGGAACTAGCGCGGAATCTGAACCTCACAGAGAGACAGGTGAAGATATGGTTCCAAAATAGACGGATGAAGAACAAGAAGAATTCACAGCGCCAAGCGGCCCAGGCGGCACAGAATAATAACAACAATTCGAATGCGAATAACCACAACCATCACGGCGGGCACCACCACGCGCCTCACCACGTGGCGTTGCACCACGCGCCGCCCGCCAAGCACCATCAGTGACCCGCGCCCTTCTCTGTGACCTACCCGCTGCATCACGGTATAGCCAGCTAAACGCGAGGACAGATGTAGTGTTGTGTCACGCATGTACTTAAAGGTTCCGAGGTTTTGTTCGTGTCCGGAGTGAACGTTGCTACGCCGCTTCGTGCGTAAAGACATCGAGTCCCAGAGAATCTCCAAGTAATAATATTTATCGTGCTGTCAGTTTGTGTATAGTGTTAATTGCGAATTGTTCTTGTAACTGTAACAAGACTTAGTACGTGAGCAGACAACGATTCCTGATATTATTAATATCTAGTTATAGAACGCTGATTATGTATTTTCAAATATTATTTAAGTAAATATTAATATTAAAATTAAAGACGTCACCTATGGATTGTAGATCCTACATAGTTTGTCGCGAAGTGATTTCTTGTAATATATTATCTGAGACTGCTTCACCGTTTCATTCGTCTGTTCGGACAGTGGTTTAGTCTTTAATCAGTTAACTTTTATTTTTGTTACCAAATTGTTGAATTACTCGGGTCGCTTTGGTGGCAGTTATAGATATGTTTGCAGCTAGATGTCCGCAGACTGAGCACATCGCAGTTGCCGGCAACGTACTGTTTATTTTACCATCGACGCGTCGCTTTTTATACATTAATGACAGTGATAGCAGCCCGCATTATGATCAAATATTTATTACTGTTTAATTTCTTATCTCGTAAATTTTGTTATTTTAAATTATGGATTTCTGTCAAAGCTTTAACTCGGTTCCAGTAGATTTACATTAAGTTACTGTTATGACTTTTTTGAAAATATTGAAGTTGATGTTATAATCAATGTATAATTAGGTAATATGGGCAAGTGCATTAATATTGTCCTCTATTGACTCATTGTACTGTTCGCTTAGGCCTGTCTATTGCTTTTATATTTTTGTTTTAGTTAAATATTTTATTATTTATTTATACACGAGCATAGTTACAGTATATGAAAACTTCTTCCATTTGCATCTATCTCTTAATACATCAAATTTCTAAATCTTAGACTTACTGTGTACAGATTGTATGTTCTTTATAAGTAGACGAAAATATTTAGAGACGGAAGATATGTCTGTCTCGCTTACATTGTCACTACTACTTCTACATATTTCCTACTTCATAATATATCTATGTAATAAATGTTTTATCGTACACTCAGTAGTTTATTCTCATTTCATTCAAACTGTACTTTTCCGTAATGTTATAAATAAATTAGAAGTTTTGTACAATATGGCGACCTCGTCTAGGTGACCGAATTTCTATATAAGTGCAAAGCATCTTTTAAATAGTCGAAGTTGCGAAAGCAGTCAAATTTTGTTTTTACAATTTAACAGTCCCGTAATAAAGAAATCAGAAATATCATTTCATAGACCCTAGATGTGGCTTTGTTCTATTTTAGTGTATAATTGATATTCGGAAATTTGTGATTGTAAATAACTTAGACGATGTTTTAAAGCCAGTAGTAATTATGTTTTACAAAAGTTATATTGTTTAAAATGAATTGAAAATCGCTACGCGATTTAAAATGTCTGAAGAGTTTTACATGAAGTATAGATTCGCCATTATCATCGCTCATGCTACCTTCGAATGTTGCTTTCTCTTGAATAACGTATAAACAACTTTGTTTGTACAAATTACTTGTTAATGAATATTAGATTGATTCCTTATAGTTTTTAAATGTTATTTATTGTACCCTATTATTTTAACTGTGACCTGTTTAAAAGACTTTAAATTATCGCAAAGGAATTAAATCATCCAAACAATGTTAGTTCATCGAAATTCCAATGGATTGTTTTATCGAAATAGCGATTGCAAAATTAACTAACTCAATATTTGAAGGTAGTGTTACTGATTGGCAGAGTACTTACTGTATGCATTGATATAAGCGATGGCTTTTCAGACAATCCGCTTCAAAATCTTCATGTTTCAGTAGGTAATTTCTAGAACCATACTTACCTAATATCTATATTTAATAATTAAAGGTCTCGTAATTATTATTGTACAGATAAATTAATGTAGTTAATTACACGCCAGAAAAAATGTGAGGTTTTTTGTTAAGATAATGTATAATTATAAATGAATGTGCTCTCGACAGTTTTATGACGAATTTAGAAAAGAATGTATGAAAGGGAAAAAGATTAAATACTTCGTCGTGTCTTGGTTTCTTTTAATTTATACCTTAATAACATAATAAAACATATTATTACGAAAAATTACAAAATGCTTTGTAAAATAATGTTAAAATGAAACAAATAAAAATGATAATTTTTTTTTATCCAAAAAATGCAATACAACTAAGTATACATTGTTTAAAAATTATTTAAAAAGAAAACATTAAAGAAGCGTCACAACTTAAATATTCCACGACGGTAAGTATTGTCTATAACACTTTACATTCCCCGCGCCTGAATTCATTCATAAAACCCATCAAATCATGATTGGGAGACCTAAATCACAATTACTATAATACGTGAGAGAGAAAGCTTCAGACATTTCCTTACTGGAGTACAACGAGACTGAGTTTCTACGAAATTGTGCTCTATGACATCGTTATAAGGTGTAATGTTGAATGAATTGTAGTTTCATATTCCACAATATGTCCACAAATACAATAATATACAGACAGAAATAACCGCTTACCTACGCATGTGATTTATTCATTCTTAAGTCCCTGAAGTGGAACAACCAGCTACAGCTCGAGGGCCTCATTACGCAGTCGTGTATGAATGAGGATCTATAAATCATAATTAAAATTATTGTTTCTTTACTTTAGTCGTATTACTCATACGAGGGTAGAGTTCGTAGTTTACCAATACAAATATGGTGTAAGCTTAAAACTTTCATGAAGTAAAACTTTGAATAATTAGACCTAAATATTAATACTGTCTAGTAAACCAGACATCGTGTCACAACAGTTGTAATACAACCAGTGATCGGTGCCAGACAACTGCATTTACGTGCATTTAGCACTGCAGAAGCCTTTCCTGCCTATAATTGATTTTTAATTGTTACCTCGTATAACATTTTTTTGTAGCTTTTTTTTCGAAAGAGTTCTAGGTAAGAACAAAGCACATACTTTATGTTACAATGCTGGGATAAGTTTGAAACAGATTAAATCGTTTAGTTATTTTGTTTAATCTATACTGAATATCCTTCTGACTACAAGTGATGCATGTTAGCGTAGTCTTATAGCTCGTTTATGTAATTTTCTATCGTAGCCAGCTCCTTAACTAATCGTCGTTAATAGCACCTACGTGCTAACTCAACCGTTTTTCTCACTATGCTGTCATAGGGACTCATTGTTTACAAAAGCGGAGTTATTCTATTGTCTATAGATGTTCTGCACGTAATATGTTTCTTTTAAAATA
>JAODUI010000032.1:4883323-4894329 GCA_027563995.1 Papilio gigon
GGGACTCATTGTTTACAAAAGCGGAGTTATTCTATTGTCTATAGATGTTCTGCACGTAATATGTTTCTTTTAAAATAATAGAGACAGTAATAAGTGATCAATATATTATTATAATCGGTACTTAAGTTATCGTAAACTTTTTACAAACTTAAACATTTTTAATTAATTCAATAAAAATATGTAAAATGATTTTTTATGGAAATAAAGAATAGCGTACAACTGATGTTATAATGCAGGGATGGAATGGTTTCTAAATATTCAAACCAAATCTATTTTTAATCAATAAGTTTGTGTAAAAAGACAAGGGATAACATCTCAGCTGTTTTTACTCTGACTCTCACTACTGAAATTATTTATTATTGCTAAATAAGGTAGAGGTCGCACTATCTTGTCGCATTATTTTAGTCGCAAGCCGGCCTGTGTTTATTAATTTGAAGGGAAACTGGCTGTTAACTCGCCGTATTTTTTTTTAAAATAGAACAATAAATATTTATAGCACCAAAATATATAAAGTGTATGTTCTCATTATTTACTATAGGTGTATCCACAACCTACTATGTTTGTTAAGAATGTATTTAAATAATTTAAAAATACTTTGATTCTCTTCGAGTGTACGTAACTTGAGCTTTAAATATTTTTCAACGCCATCTATCGGTAACTTGTTTGCGAGTTGCGTCACATTTCCATTCACGAAACATTCTTTAAGAAATCAATCGTCTAAATAAAATAAAAAGGTGTCATAGAAAATTAGACGTTACTTAAAAATGTAATGGACAGCAAGTTATGACCTAAATACATTGAATTACTTCTACGTCAATAGGTTTAAAAGAAAACTAAATTAGTTCGTTGGGGGCGCCACTGCAACTTTTGATTCTTATTGGAATAAATTGATACCATTACTTATTACAAATAGTAATTGGTCAATTACGTTTGAGGTCTTTGTCAGCATTAGTCTCCTTAGTATTCATTTGCTCAAACATCCTTATTCATTCTCAGGTGCAATTAATTGAAAGTTCAAGGTATTAAGGTCGTTTTAATGAAGTACGCAATAATAATATTTCAAGTTTATTATTTCTATAATAATTACCTTGTATATATTGCAATTATTCTAATTAAAATATCAGTTAATTTATAAAATTATAAAATAACTATAATTACGCTATACGTCATTTTAATCCAAAAGTAATTTCCCATGTGTAATAAACTGATGATTAAAAATGACACTTCTTACGTCACACGCAGCTTGCCCTGGACTACTTAGCAAGATGTCATCTTTGTCTTGCTGTAATAGAAAAGTTTATATTGTAAGAAAAATCCAGTGTCAAATGTTATAGACAACTTCTGAAAAAAAAATTTTTTTTACAAATTTTATTTATAGAAAATTATTTCCAATTCTTCAAAGGTTACCGAATTACAAAAATACACATGCAGAATTTAAACTTTATAGACTTGTCCGAGTACATTTTCAATTGGCTCTAAGTTTTTTTTTTTTTCTCTCACTTAAGTTTTTTTAACGATGACTGTACAAAGTACCCAAGTCGCCAGCTCCACAGCAACACCGGTTTTACTGGGATCATGCCGCCTCCTTCCTCATTAGCATATAAATGATTTCAATCGAGACAACTCTATACAATACAATTATATCAAGACCCTTCCCGTCTCCTTACTACAATATTCCTACATAGTAATTCTAAGGCAGAGAAGAGATAAGAGCACAAATTACGTATCAAGTAAAGTTGGACGGTAAATAACGTTTTGTTGTTATTGGTCAAAAACACCTACCAGGCTTACCGTCTCGCCGCATTCGATTCCATCTCGATTATCGCGATGAAATATCGATAATAATTTTCACTTCTGAATACGTACTGATAAATTAAGCATTGATATTTAAAGCAACATTGTAAACTCGGTCCGTATATAAAGTGAATACGCTCCAGGCGCAATGAAATCAGCACTTTAGTGTTATTGGAGACCGAGTAATATCCCGTCTGCTCGTTAATATTCAAATTTCTGTTACCTTTATACCTATATACTGGATTAAATGGTTATCTCGTAGCTGTCCGTTGTACCTGCATTGTAGTTATATACTAGTGAACAGTTGACAAGGTGCGGTACAAACACGGCCGTTCCGATGTATTGGTTAACGGCGACATCTAGTGACAAAGTTGAGTTATTTATGTGCCATAGAACTGACAAAGGTTCACAAGTTTACTTGAATTTGTAAATATTTTTTTTTAAACAAAATAGATAAATGTACTATAAATATATCGACATGTATGTATTGAAGTAACTTAAATGTGTATTATGTGCTTAGGATAAAAGTTCGGCAATCTAAGTTATCTAATGACTTGCAGCTAACCATAATTTTTTAGTCGAATTAAATGGAAATAAGAAATAAAATTTTATACATATCACTAGCCTACAATGTTTTTTAAATGTCTTTGGACTTATTTTAAATCGATTCAGTGTTTAAATTGATGATAGCTTTATAGAGGAAAAGTTGTTAACATAGCTATATTATAATCTCTCATTTCTATTGAATTCGACTATATATTGTTTATACATTTATTAAATAGGACGAAGAATTATACAGAAAAGATCATTTAATTGTTTATTTACAAGTTAACAATTCATGAATAAAATACCACAAAAAAACGTATCTTAAAATGTTCGGTTTGTTCGTGTTTATAAAATCGAAATCAGGTGTTATTAAAATAAAACCAAATCAATTTATTTCAGAGACGTGTAGCTTTTTATTTTTCTTAAACGGTACATAAAATGTTAAAAGGTATCGAAGGATTGAAAAAAAAATGCTGACCATTCGGTTGCATCGATACTTTTAAGGCTTCGTTATACGAACTGTTACAAGTAATACATAAAAGAATAAATTTTAAACTTAACCCTTATCGACGAATTTAATTAATAAAAAAAGGATTCACACAGTAAAAGAGAACTTTAAATTAAAATCAATGATAATAGGACTAACAAGAAAATAGAAAAAACTGTTCAATCCGAAAAAGGTAAACCAAATTAACACGGAATATTTGGATTAAGTAGTTATTGTTTTATATATGAGAAGAAACAAACAAAAGCAAACGAGCGGCGTGATCACGAGGTGATCATTCAGTCATGGACTCAATACTAGAAGAGCCATGAATGCGCTGCCGGCCTTTGAGAAAGATGTACGCTGGCTTCTTGAAAGACCCTAAGTCGTACTAAATTGGAAATAACTTAAGTAAATTGTTTATGCGCTTATTTGGAATATCACTTTAACCGCGAACATACAAAATCGTGGCGTATTTTAATGCGTCGTTCAATTGTTTTTAAATTCAAATTCCGAACGCCTTTTTTTCGAATTCCACATTTGATGGAAGCGTTGTCAAATTAGCATAAACTGCACCTTTATTTGACATTAATTTCGATATTTTCTGCATTCGTATTTGAATTGAATCAAGAATTGAAATTGAAAGATGTTTTTATGTGTCGAATAAAAAAGACAAACCTCAAATTTACAGAAGTTAAAATTATTTGTTTTATGTTCCGGATGATTCTGTTGAATGAAAATAGTGAAGTTATCGTATTCGAAATAAACATATAAAATTCGGTATGAAGCAGTGATTCAATGTATCTACAATATTTAAACGAAGACAATTAACCAATATTTATAAAAAAAAATCCCTGTAAAGAATTGACAGGAAGGAAGGGCGCGGAAATTTCTCTGGAACCGTTTATCAGATAATGTAATTATGTACTGAGTGTAACGGGACACCTCCGCGCACTCCGCGTAATTGAGTGAGCCCTCCCCTGCCCTGCTATTAGGCAAATCGAATCTCACCCCCTGCCCCCCGCCCCTGAGCCCCCACCCTGTGCCGGATGAATATATGAGACTGTTGGCTCCGTACCAAGGATTCAATTTACGTGAATGTAAATAAAATGCCTCGAAGCTCAGCGCTTGATTCCTATTTTATAACTCAATTATCTCAGTTATTTAAGAATTGCTCGGGATTTTAGGAAATAAACGCAGTGGATTGCTTCCTGATATTTCAGATACCAGTTATGTCTATGTTCATTTGTTTTGTTCTTTAATTGAACACAATAGATAAAAGAAAAACGCTTTGATTATTAAGTATAAGCCCAGTAAATTGAATACATAAAATGAAAATTTGATTTACAGTAAAAATATTCGAAAAACCACATTTTATTTGTAACATTTACTTTACGTTTCATAATATTTTCCTAGAATACATTTCAAATGTGGAATACATTTGATATGTATTCTAGGAAAATGTTATTAAAAAAATATTATAAAATATCCATAAGCCATGTAATAAAATTAATCTTTTAATGAATGTAACATTCACTTCAGAATTCAAAATAGAATAATTTCCTCAAATCTGTCTTTAATTATGTAATATTAATAATGAAAAGATATAGTCAACTAACAGTAATTCGTAATGTAATTTACTAAATAATTTAATGACATTTAAAAATATTTTTACAATTATTTATTCTCTCTTAATAATCTCTAATCTAGGAAATTTGTATTTGTAATTGATTAAGAAAATTTCAACACTTATGCGTCTGCGTTGGTAAAATCAAACTATGATACAACGGTAATGATTTAAAGCTAGAAAAATATTCGCTTGGAGCGTAATGTTTGCTCACAATAAAAGAATCCGCCGCACAAACATCCCTGTTCCCTTTTTTCGTATCCCCATCCCTCTCCGGCGGGAGATCGACACGTCCATACCATAACGCATTTGATGGTCTACTCTCCAATGCTGGAGGAGGCGATATAAAGCAAGATGTACGGCTGCGCTCTGGGCGACGCCTATATTTCCTAAACATCTTTCGTGTTATAACACCGTGCGATGTGGCCTTGATGGGACGTTTTAGAAAAATTCTTTCGTTTTACACTTATTTATAGCTAATACAGTTTAATCATAATTATGTATACTATATTGTCAATAGATAAAACATTTCAAAATTTTGAGGTAAGTTACATTTGGCGTTTTTTTTAACAATTTTTTCTATGTGTTTGCACATTCCCTAGGCTTTATATTTAATATTTTTTTTGGATTTTCCTGTAACAATATAAGTTATTCAATGCACGTACAATCGGAAGTCATGTCTCATTGTATTATTCACAGCACGCCTCTACAAGGTCACGTCGCATGAAAATATGCAACACGACGCCGGTACGTTTCGGAGCGGATACCAATTCTATCAACAACCAATAAACCGCAACCTTTCTTTGTCTCACACTTCGCCGTGCGCGCGGCGCGGAGCGAGATAGAAATCTACGAGTTTAATGGGCCGTTACGCGAGAAAAAATCAGTCCGCATTCGCGACTGTAGATACGCGTGTGATAGCAGTAAGACGGAAGGATATCCGCGGCCCGGTGCATAGTGCAGTGGTGACACGTGGTGCTGGGGCCAGCCGACGACGTTTCAACGCGACTGCCAAGTGAGTACTTAGATATTGCGAAATATAACGAGGTCTGCTCTCACCCACGTCATCTCTCAATGCATGACAATGTGGTACTGCGCACTGCATCGCCCTCGATCTTAGAACAAGCCGATAACCGGTTACTGGCTGGAAAGGCAATAGCTATATAACCGTTAAATGTTATTTTTAGCATGCCTACATCTAGACTTAGTATTTTTTTGTATAGTATGAAATACTAATAAGTCTATTCCAGCTACTGATTCAGTAACAATGTACAAAAGTCCAGTGTTTAAGTAGTTAATTAAGCGATAACAATTTCCAATTGAACGTATTAAATTAATCGCCGTAGTTAGCTTAGATTTTATGTTTAAATTTATTTTTTTTTCAGCCTGATATAGACATTTTATTGCAGTATATTTTCTCAGCAATCCTAAAATTTGTAATGGCTTTTGTAAATCAAACTTAGGTAATATTTGTGATACTGTAAGCAATCTTAATATTAAGATTTTACAATAAAGGATAGTTTTACTAAAGCCATTTTTAGAAGCTTCATAGGTTTAATTTACAGCGTATAGTTATATAAATATATGACATACTTTATTTACAGTAAGTAATGAGGCAAGATAAAAACAGACAACTTAAAAAAATAGTAACAGTTTAAATAAAAGTATGTTAAAAAAATATTAACATAACTTTTAAGAATTTTTAAACTATATTTATATGTGTTAATTAATATCAGATGTTTATTTTCTTACTGTGTAAAAACTAGTAAGTACAATAGAATATAGGACACACTGAATCAATAGATAACTTTGAACTTTCGTGGTCTTTACTATATACGATCGTCCAAAGACCGGCTTCTGTTTGAAATACCGAGTGTCTACAAGATCAGCTGCCGCAGCTCGTATGTAGGACAAACCAAGCGCACCATCACCAAATGCATAGAGGAACACATCTGAGCTGTGAGTTTGTGTATTTGAAAACAACGATCCTCAGAAGTCAGCTATAGATGCACACCTACTAGACCCCAGTTACTGGATCGAACTCCACAGTCCCCAGGTACTTTCGACAGAACGCCATTACATACCAAGATTTTTAAAAGAAGCTATTGAAATTACCAAGTGCAAAAATTTCAATCGCAAAGACGGGTTTGAATTGTCGAGTGCCCGGAATACTGTGATCCAGTATTATAATAAAACGGGACAGCAGCCGACTTCAAGTGCACGAAAAAATGTAGACACAATGACTGTGTATTTTCGAGAACTGAACACGAAACTGAGGGCAGAATTATCTTGCAGTGAGAACTCGAACATAGTAGTGGTCGCATAATTAGGAAGGTCAACCCGTGACCATGACGCATGCAACTGTGCCGAAATATCGGGAGCTCAAAGAGGCTTATAGTGGTGAGAATCCCGTTTCTTACAAACATTATATTAACACTGAATCAGTTCTAAAATTCAAATAAATATATGTAGTTGTGCTTTTGCAAAAAATAGATCTTGTAATTCATGTAAACTTTCACCGTATTAACATAACAAAGGTCGGTTGACGGGAACATTCCGACAGCGCGATTCGTAAGGCTCATTGTGCTACTCATTTTGTCACTGACAATTTGCATAACACAGGAACATAAATAAAACAAAATTCAAAATCTTTATAGAACCTTTGTACATTTATTGTCTTATTTTGCATTAGTACAATAGTAATTAACATTTCTTATAGGAAAAGGTCATTTTATTCGATGCAGAGGCTCAAGCCTGTCTTTGCAGCCATTCATTGGGATTTAATATTTTGTTGTCGAATATAAACTTTCCAAACGAAGGCAAGGCACCATCGGTTGTATTTTTTTATTCAGAAACAAGTGCAGTGCTTTATAAAAATGCATTTCTTCTCATTTTTAGATATAGCAATTAATGATTCACTTACTACATGGTAAAGAAAACTCTTGATTTATTTAAAATTGTAATTAAATTCAAAATTAGTTAAAACTGAATAGGACTGTGACCCACTATCGTATGCAATGTTCCAACATAATTAGAAATGAATGAATTATAATAATTAGGCTCCGACGATGATACATAGATTCTTTAAAGCATTCATTTCATAGATTGAAAAGATAGGTCAAGGAACATACCCTTGTATAGTCGAAGAGTGATACAAAAAGTGGAATTTTGGAAAGTTGTTCGCTTGTTTTTGTAGGCGGCGCGGAGGCCGAGACATTTTCATGCAAATCAGTTGAAACACGGGTCTTATATTTCTTTACGATACTTTGAAACTTGAAGCTTTAATAAAACGTGTCCGATGTCCGATTGTAACACAAGTGTCTTTCCTACACAACGTTATATCTCTGTAATAATACGTAAATGAGTTTCTAGAATGTGTTTATTTCAATTATTATTATATAGGTACAGTTTGTGTATACGTTATGTGTTGTTTGATTTATCATGGATTACATAAAGCGGCAATAAATGAATCCACAAGTTTGAGGTAACTATGACAGTATTTTGTTTTTCATCGTAATTATTATTTTTTTTTATATTAATTGTGTAATTAACGTACTAAGTAGATGTCTAAAGAAGTCTCATTCATATTCATCTAAATCTTAATTTGTTCTATTTAATATATAAATAAAAATATAATATCATCAGCTTTTGTTAGCTCACTTCTGGACATAACAAAAAAAAAAAACAAACGTAACAGAAAAAAAGCTACATTATACATTATATTTTGTCATATTATGACTGAATTTTCATATAAAGAGTCTTCAAAAATCAAAAATATATTCCATATATAAATATATAACATAACAACAAAGTAATGCCAGGTTGATTAACGTGCAAGTATTAAAAATGTCATTTTACCTGACCTATTTATAAAGTATTGAATTTATAATAAGGATAAAAGTGGTACAAGTGCGAACAGCAATGTACTGGTAGAGATAAAATTTCGTTCTAGAATCAATATGTTTGACGACATTGTAAGATGCTTGTTACATGTGAATGCTACAAGTACAACGTCATTTCAAGTGGGGCCGTTTAAACAATTTTATATGAATATATTTAATATTGACGCCATAAAAAGTTAAATACATCTGCGGAATGCAACTTTGTACACGGAACGCTCGTCGACGTTGTCACCTAAATTGTCATAATACCTGATGGCGATCGCATTCGGTTCCCTCTGTATACTAGCGTGCATTGAATATCGTACACAGGGCGAATGCGCTGTGGAATGTCTGCTTATTTACAAACGATTTGGAATTTTATGACACGGGATTAAGGATTCAATTGGATTGTAATTTTTGTTATGTTAAACTTTTGGGTGTACTGTACACGATTATATTTCGTCTGGCATTGCGCTGACATGTTTTTGTTTCTCAGAAACGTTGAACGTGTCTCTCGTACACGGGTTGTGAAAACGAATTCAATAATAATTAATAATATTATTATTGTACACTTGTATCGATGATTATACTTCCACATTTGGTAAGACATCTTTTAAATAATACACACATTTATCATTTATTTAGAATTTGCTTGATAAGTGAAAATTAACTTTAACTACATCCCATTTTTTTTTAATTTCCTATATATCTCCTAACAAACAGTTACTGATACTCAATAAATATTTAATGAAAGTGACGTGTGGTAATAACCAACAAAAATCACACTCATTTCATTTGACCGGATTAAAATAAATTTTATAATAAGACGTTATGTATTATTTAGATATATGTATTAAGTTTATTCCAATTGACACATCTTTATATTGTTTTAATTACATACATTGTCCTTATAGATTTGTGGCCCTTTACTTAATGAAGGGACAATTGAAAGACGGCTGCGCTGTCTCATGTAATTGTTTCAATTATGAATTATTGACAAATCTAATTAAATCGTATAAGAGTGAAAGAAGTTCATTGACATTAGATCAATTGACGCATTCAATAACGTGAGTACCGTTTTATTAGGTAACGATATATCAAACAATTATATGTATATTATATTTAGTATATAAAGAATGAGAGTTAAATAAAGCTTCTGTCCCATCTTTGTCGTCACTTTAATATTTTGATATTGAAATACTTAATTTATTAATAAGTAAAAATTTTATTGGTGCAAACGAATTTAACACGACAATACCAAACAAGAGAGAGAAAACGAGCAAAGATCTTGACATGCAACAGATGATCAAAAAGTTTAGAAATATGTTTTTATATATCACAGTAACCTTATGCATTAGTTATTTTTAGTAATTTTTCAAATAGCATTTTTATTCGTAATACGTTCTCTGAAATGTTAACTTTTCAAAGTAAGCTGAAACTTTAATAGAAAATGTATCTAAAATAACTATTTAAAACATTTTAAAGTAGTCTTACGTTTTTTATTAACACAGAGCTGTTCGTAGTGACGTCACGTATTGATTTCAAAGTAAAAGAAATGCAGATGTCCAGCTACACAGTCCGATGGCCCCCACCCCCCGCTGATGCAAATTCTAGGCACCAGTATCGCTGAACCTTGCAGCGCGCATGAGCACACCGTATATCCGATCGTAAAACTGTTACAGCCGTACTTACACCCCCTCCCCTGGCTCCTCTGCTCTGAACGAACCCCTCCCCTTGATCGCCTGTCTGCAAACCTCTTTGTTTTTGGCAATACCTCCGCTGAGGGAACTAAAATAGGACTAAACCTTAACACCCTTTAATGGTCGTCTCCAAGGTACTCGCTTCCTAAGACTCTAGAAGGGTTGGGAATTTTATTAGAGTTTGGTGTCTAGGATTTAACATTATACGACCCCTAATTTATTTTCATAATGAAATTTTAGCATAATTTCTGAAAGCAAATAAAAAACACAGTACGCCCTAACATTATTAATTGTGTTTATTTAAAAAAAAAGGTAAGTTAAATATTGTAGATTAAAACAATCAAGACATATTTACAATAGTTAAACTATAGATATATAATGTATAGATGGATTGTGCCTATAGTTGAAATGTTTATTCTAATTTATTTTTGTTATTTAAAATTATATTTATAAAAAAAAGAAATTTACCGCAACAAAAGGGTGCTCGGAGCCTATTTTCTTGACATTTGAGAGAAAATCATTAGTCCTAAATCGTTAAGTTCGTAAAGTGTCATTAATTACAGTACAATACGTAACAAAAATAAATCTTCTTACATAAATTAAGCAACAATTTTATTTGCTATCTACCATTTTTATTTCGTGCTTACCTAGTTTCCTTGCAGGAAAAGATCAACAAGTTAACAGTATGAAACTTATGTAAGACAAGGGTGTATTTTGTACCAGTGAACTAGACGTTAGTAGCATGATCGATAGCAGGCGAAGCCTTGCACGTTACTCAGCGCGTACCGTCCCACGCTCGGTACACTCCCGAACAAAAAGGTACACCACTTGTAAATTTATTTATGTATAAACAATCTCTTGTACCAGCTTTCGATCACATCACTGACCATAAGGTGAGATAACAGACAAGCGATAATTTAGTCTTAATAAAAGCACTGTTCGGTACAGTTGTACTATAGTTCATCACAAAAGCC
>JAODUI010000032.1:4894429-4905257 GCA_027563995.1 Papilio gigon
AATTTATTTATGTATAAACAATCTCTTGTACCAGCTTTCGATCACATCACTGACCATAAGGTGAGATAACAGTCAAGCGATAATTTAGTCTTAATAAAAGCACTGTTCGGTACAGTTGTACTATAGTTCATCACAAAAGCCCAAGACGAAATTACTCGTTTCCGTGACATGAAGTGGGACTAGTAAAATTTTGAATTCCGATTTCACAAGGTGTATTATTATTTTATTATTTATTAAAATATAAAATACAAAAGAGGATTAAATTAAAAAGTAGTAGGTATCAATTGTTTTGATAGCAATTAATAATTTACCAGAGAAATTCTTTTTACTAGTTCGAAATAATTTATTCTTCTAATCATGTCCTATTTTTTATAATAATCAACAAAATAGCGTATAAAATAAAACATCAATAAAAGTAGTCCCAATAATTTGGCCAATAGTGTGCGGTTAGGTATTGATCACCGCGTTGTTCAGTTGTGTAAGAGAAAACGCTTGTAAAATGCACTTGTAGAGATATTCATTATCTAGGCAAGAATGTGTTGTGTTCCCACCACTATCAACTAAGACTGAAAGTGGATGCTTAATTTTTCTTTCCGATTATTTATTAAATGAATTTACTTGAGAATAACATGAATCATTACAAACATTTTAATTATTTACAATATCAATATTTCTATTTTTTAAATATTAGCTTTCACCCGTTGAGAATTAAAAAATAAACTAGCAAATTAATTAGCCTATGAGCTATACCAGGCTGTAATCTATCCATGTGCTAAATATCATCCAGGTCCAATTAGCTATTTTAGAATAATCTGCCAACAAACATGTAACATACACTATCAGCCG
Organism: Papilio gigon; assembly: GCA_027563995.1. Lineage (NCBI taxonomy): Eukaryota > Metazoa > Arthropoda > Insecta > Lepidoptera > Papilionidae > Papilio > Papilio gigon. Next base: position 4,895,276 of record JAODUI010000032.1, read on the forward strand.
TTGTCTGCTCACTGCTGGACGTAGATCTTTGTCAATGCCTTCAATAGTATGTAGTCCTCTGCATCCAACAACTTCCTGGCATCCGCACTAATATTATATATCTTTCCATGGAGTTAGTCAAAATGTAACATAGCGGAAGTTAGTTATGTACTTTGACTATCTAGCAACGATAAGGAAAGCTGTGTTACTATGTGTAATATAAACATGTTTCTTATAGTCTTTACCTTTACTTTGTCTTATATTTTTTATAGTCATGATTGACGAGTAGTTGGGTGGTCCGCCTACGTGCCACGGGGCCCGAATTCAATTCGATAAGATATGATAGAACTAGGTTTAGAACTCATTGAACATACTTTACTAAATTCAATGGTAAGTTTTGTTAATTACTTCTTATACTTTTAACAATTAAATTATTTACTTATTGCTTGAGTATTTTAATTTCTACGTGAAGATAAATTAATTTCCTTTCTTAATACTCGTATTCATACTTTAGTACACAGTTATACAGTGTAATACTTAAGTATTGTTGTATTTTTGAGGTGAAAGTATAAATTCTAATCTTGTATGTTTTATAATAATTGAAAACTTTACTACAGAGGTAGAGCATATCTAGTATACTAGATGGATTGGATAGAGACTATATAAACTATGAAACATAATATTGTAGCACTCTATCTAATACGCATGGTCTTTGATTTAAAAGAGAAATACCTAGATCTATTGCAAAGCTTCTAAACATGTAATATCATTTCGCTAGTTGAACAAAATCTATTTAAATATTATAATACAACGAAGTAATGCCGTATTATTATCACTGTTCTTATCGAAACAGTTCACGGACGGTCGATTTATAATTAAATTATCATAGAATAAATTGGTAGGTAAATAATGTGTCGGGCGGCGGTCGGACTCGCGCCTCTAATGGCGTCCGACACCGAATAGTTGATCATTAGTAACTAATCCGGCTCATATTCAATCAATACCCAAAACTTTACCCACACACCTCCTGCCCCCTCGTCCCTCGTCGCGCGACATTTAATGACACCCGTACAACGACCCGCTCGAACCATTGTGGTCCTTACGGCCACCGCGCAAGGGCCAATGTTCTCCGAACACGCCCACCGCGTTATATAGCACCGAGGATCTATAAAAGTTACGTCTGTAATCTAACATAAAACTCGGGCCGTTTAGATGCGAACGCGGCCACGGACGACACATCTCGGGCTCGCTCCGCACTGTTACCGAAATATCACGGTGTTTTTTCGTGTGTTACCTTGTGTTTTTCTGTGTGGAAACGCGCGTTTGTCGGCATTGTGGCGCGAAAGACGATGCAAGGCGCCGGGGCGCGCCCGCGCGCCGACCTGCCGCCAGATTGACGTTTCAAAACAACCGTGAGTATTGCATTTGAATATTTCAAGTAGACGGCTTGCACGCTCCGCTCACTTAATCCACGCCCGGTCTACTTTTGTCCACTTATTTATGTTTAAAATTGTCTTAAAATTGTTTTCTGAAGCGCCGTCACATATCTTGAAAACAATGGCCGGTTATTAATTAGCTTTTATAATCAAGGCTCTATATACCACTATGACATGGGACATAGTTCCTCATTGTCCTTTGTTCATACGTGTATTCACAATTATCTGCTCACTAGTAGCAGCCTCTAGAATGTCTAGATTAAATTTTTAATACTTAAAAGATGTTATAAAAGACAATTATTATAGTCAATCTAGTAATTGCCTTTAAAATAGTATTAAAGCCAACGATGATTTTGTAAGAGAATTAACTTCGTTCTTACTGATTCGATTAGGAATAAAGTTACTGAGACCGTTGTTATTGGTGTTTATATTTTATTTTTTTAAAAAAGATAAGATTTCTTAAGGTAATATTTCTTTGAAACGCTTCTGTACGAATCTTACTATGTTTTTTTAGTAGTAACAGACATTTTTCAACAAATAATTTCCATTTAAATTGAACTTATCTAACCAAACCTATTAATAACTTGTTTTATAACAAAATGATTACATATATAGGTTTGTTACACGCATTAAAATATTGCTTTAATTTATTTGTATATAAGCTATAAACTTTTATTTGTATATTACTGCGTTAAAGATCTATATACCTAAAATGTACCTATGTAATGTAAATGTGAAGTAGGATCTATTAATAAGTTGAATTTCTTACATTTAACTCTACTTACTCTATTATCGATGTTTCTAGCATTGTTTTAAGTCATCTACCAAAGTTTAATCGAAGCCGTGTTTATAAAAGCTTGTAAGATAGAAAACTATTATGTCAAACCACGCCTACAATAGTAATTAATTTATCAGATATTTATAAAGTACGGGCGAGTTTATTTCTTATATAATGCAAAATATCAGTAATTTTATCTTATATTTAATTAAATAATATTCTTGAAAAATTCAAGAAATTATCAAATTTGGTACTTATAGCGCCATCTATCATACGTTGCCAATAATTTTCAATGATAAATGCCAACAAGAATAATGTCTACATCTTTCATTTCCACCTTATGCATTTCTTATATGTCTTTCCTTTTCTAACTAAGATTGGACTAGTAGAGCCATCGAGAACGTGCTCCAATGTAAATACAACTTTAATGCACTCACGATAAAGTTGCATTTGTAATGACAATAAAATTTCTATTTCTGTCATGCAAAGCAACGTGAGCTGCATTCTAAAATATTGCTATCTCGCTTGCACATGTCGCTTATCTCCGTTTGGTGCATGCGTTCTGTATATAGATATCTCTTTCGGTGAGAAATGAAGAGTTATCTGTCGGTTGGAACTGGTTATTCGATGTTTGAAAGGTGAAGCTACCACCATGATGGAATGGGCGGGGCTTGTTCCTCGGACTCTTGGCTCAATCATGGCGAATGATACGTGCAGAGAAGTAATATGTTTCAAGATGTAGCGTGGCCATTTAGGATTTTAAATTTTTTGAAAACCGGTCAGAAAAGGCTATTAAATTAAATGTGCGCTTTAGGATGTAATTTGTTTAAATTTATTTTTTTTTGTGAATTTTGATAAGGAATATAAAATGTGATGTTTTATCTCAAAAATTTTTAACAAGGCACGTGACCGTTGACCATGGCAAGGAGTACGGCAAACATATACATACATTATAGGTATATATACATGTTCATATATTTTTTATCCATTATCGGACTCAACTTTAAACCTAGTCCGATTTATATAGAAGCAACTTCCGAGAGTTTCAAATCGATGTAAAACAAAAGCCTAATTGACTTGTATTTTTTTTGTAATAATAAAATAGAGAGTAGACCAGGAATAGGAATAAGAAAGTGAACAACCAACAGATAATTGTCGGTCCAACAGTGGGCAGACAATGGCTGATGATGATAATGATATATTATGATAACATTCAACTGGTATTAACATCTTAGGTCCTATGTGCCTGTAGGCTATTTTCTCTTCCAGGCGGTAATCTATCTATGTGTCAATTTTCAATAACTTTTAGAGTTACCCGCTAACAAAGAAGCGTTCAGCTAAACTATCGATTTTATAATATCAATAAGAAAGATTTATACTATAATTTTGATAAATATCTTTATCTTTATCATAAAAATAGTAAAAACCATACTACAGTCCGATTTAACGAGGCATTTGTATTGTAAGTCTAAAAGAATTGTAATACAGTCACACAAGTTCCTGCTTACCACAGGAGGCAGAGCCAAAGTTATCTAATTTACAACGTTACATCATCAACCTGCCCTTTTCTGTACAAGGGATCGGCACACTATGTTCTACTCTTCCATACATCTCTGTCAGCTCATATCTGAACTGACACACTTCTTAGGCATATCCTCTTTCACACATTCCATTCACACCTTCTTCGCTCGTCCTCTACATTTGACATTCTATCTCATTACCTTCATAAAATCATTTACTGGAAAACCGTGTCAAACAATAAAAAATGTATTTATAAAATATTGAAAGAAATTTTAAACTAAAGATCTATTCGTAATTTAACAAAATATAGACACGTACATACAGAAATGTATATAGTGACGGCTATAAACGCATTATAAAATGCCTGTTTATCTCCAACATTCAACAACAAACAGTTTGACAAGATCCATCTGTACCCTTCGCTTATCTTCTTGACACTTGATAACAAAGGCAAAGGGTAAATCGTAAATCGTCAACTTATTCGACATTTCAAAGTTAAGGCTAATGTTGACCAACAAAATATATATCTTTGATTTTATATAAAATACATGTTAACAAATCAATTTATTCATCCTGTATATAAATGGCAACTTGGACTTAAGGTAATTTTGGACATAAGTATGTCTCTAAGACCTTATTGACGGCGAAAAGACAATATTAAAAAACAAATGAAAAACGTTATAAGAAACCGTATGAAAGAGGAAATTAATTATTAATTGATAACAAATTAATGCATCTTCTCCTCTAGTATTGCAGGTGTCAAATGGCATCGACGACTACCTTTGTGATCCCGCGTTCGTTTGCCCCCTTCTCTATTAAAAAAAAAACAATTATAGAAAGATCTATTCGATGAGACAGTCTGATGATATTCTTAGAAAGGTAACTATTGGCTTTGTGGCAATTAAAAAGTAAGTAATATGAAATACCGTTGATAACTTAGTCAAGGACATCAACCATGACGCAGTTGTCATTTTAATGTTCATATCGTGACTGACTCATTTGCATTAATAAGGTCATATGGTTCTGTTCACGAATAGTGCAATTATAAATCTAGTATCGCGATATATATCCGGGTGCTATTGGAAATCGTTGGATGCGGAAGGAGGACCGCATACAGTGGAAGGCATTGGGGAAGGCCTATGTCCAGCAATTGGCAGACAAAGGCTGATGATAATGGTATGCTATGACACTATTCAACTGATACTGAACTTTTGTAACTATGTATACATACAACTTAAAATATAGTATAGTATATACTTTGACAAAATATATCAAACAGAGAGAGAGTCAGAGTTGCTATGTCTCTCTCCCTCTCTTAACACCATCTTCTTTCTATCTCTTCTTTCAATATTATGGTTGACAATAACCTTAGCACGGTCATCAAATACCAGGGCTCTTGTACTAAGCGAACTTCGGTAATTTAAGTTTTCAGTTTAGATTTTTCCAGTTGTAATCTAGTATTGATTAGAACACTCTACTGGAATAATGTAAACGAAGCATTACGTATATCGGATGAAAATTACTTATTTTCCCTGAGAATTCTTATTAGAGTAATATTGAGTTCAGTATATTTTACACTTATTACACAGTTATATACTAATTAGAATTAGATGGACAGTTTCTAAGTTTATTTATATAAATGGAATCGGATGTTCATATTGTAATTAAAAATATTCCTTAAATAGTTCAATCTTGTCATGATTAATTGATATTTTACTCTAAACTTTCGAGGTTTTTTATAAAGTTCCTATAAATGGAAGTTACAGAAAGACTGCCAAGTCTTCCTGTTACATTTTTTCGCATTACTGCAAAATCAGTCAGTTCGTTATCACGACCCAAGGTTTTATGCACAAACATTAGGAGGCTAATCGCGGTAAGAATACCGGTTTCTATGATTATTTTATATCGTAATTGTTAGTTTATAACTTTAATCTCTAACTAATATCAACCATATTTTACTATACAAATTAATTATATCTCTGCGCTCATACGAGATGCAGAACACAGATTAGCAAATGTAAGACAGAAAATTAGTGACTATATGTTTAAATAGCAACCAATAAGAAAGCCGATTATAAGCTAGTTATTTCCCAACTATTTTGTAAGAATTAGAAGCATATTATTAAATGGTTTTTAAATCTGTATATGCATGATGTAATTTAGCTAAGCTTGAATACGTGACGTCACTTTAGTGTTAAAACTAGTAGACGGTTTAGTGCTAGAATGCTTAAAATATTACGAAAACTGCACTTCTATTGTGTATATAGTTGGTAAGTAATGTGGTAAAGGTTTAGTCTATACAACTTATTGCATTCCCGTTATCAAGTTACCTATATAGGTAAACATATGTTTGTGATAAAATAATATTGTTTCCAATTGACATCGCTTTGCACTTGTTTTTATATAGTAAGCGAGAATCTAATTAAGACTTTGAATTCAAAAGTGTTACTAAAAATAATCAGCATGTAATGTATGCAATAGATATGACAGGAACTTTGTAGAGAAAAGAATTCAACAGTATTACAGAACTTGATTTATGAAAATACAAGAAAAGCCATAGAAAAATCTAACTGCCTTATTTCTTACTAATATCATAAATTCGAAATTATGGATGTTTATTATCACATAACTCTACAACAGCTCAAGGGTTCTGAATGAAATTTAAAATAAATATATGACTTAGAATATTGCAAAGGCACTCATTGAGCTTTTTTGTTAATTCTACGCTAACGAAGTGATTATCAAGAGAAAAGAATGTTTATCAAAAAGTATGTTTTACAATATAAATTACCGACCATATTTTATTTACTTTATAATATCAAACATCTAGAAAGGCATTATTTTATGTCATCTAACACAATTTCGAAAATCACCCTCTTGACACTGGCCGTGCACAACTATAGACGATAACACGAATTTTTTTCAACTTTCATCATCATCATCATCATCATCATTATCAGCCAAATGTTGTCCACTGCTGAAAGTAGGACTCCCCCATCGATTGCCACGATGACCGGTCCTGCCCGCATCCAGTGCACTCCCGCAACCTTGACCAAGTCATGAGTCCAACCTTAATTAGTCTAAATTCCTGTTTCCGAATTCAATTTTCATTTATGAACAGTTCGTAAGGTACAAATATACAAAATAGGTACGCAAAAATCGTCTCTAACGCAAGGGTTACACATTCTAGTATGGCAAAACAAACAATTCTCTTAATACATGTTACTACTATCAAACCATGTTTAGTTCCGAAGTTTTCCGTTGAGTGTAAATTGGCGCTGGTGGAAAAATGAATTTCGATATTTATTTTTTTCGAAAAACTACTTCTAATTGTGCAGTCTTTTTTTCCCCAATAATCTAATAAAAAGTTTTTGAATAAGTTTCAAAGTATAATAAACCTTGTACTGCTAAAAGACAGCGCCATCTCGTGTCGAATGGCAACATTATGAAAAGATAACACGCACACTTTGATACTTTGGAAGAGAGGGGAGACCCTCGTTTCAATTTTATATTTCGTGTATGTGCCATGCATCGATTTATATAAAATGTATATTAGAATTCTCTGTCTACCATGACGGTCTGGGTTGGAACAAAATAATTAGAAATATGACTATTCGCAGAAACAAATTGAATCTAATCAGTGGTCATTGACGTAAAGGGCGAGTCAGACGAAACATGGGTAAAATTTCGACTTTAAAAACATATTTTTATCATAGTTATGTTATGTAATTCGTTGTACATATTAACAGAATTGTTTCATTTTTAAGATAAGACAAGGTTATTGACATATATTTAATTTAAATCAATAAAGCATTTTTTAATAAAGCCGTCGGGAGCTGAACGTCTGTGGAAATACAGAAATATTTACAAACTAATGCGAGATAAGGGACAATCCAAAAGAGGGTAATTTGTGCATAGAGCATTGTCGGTCCCTAGCTCTCGCTTCATCAGTCGCGTCAATTTTGGATCGTCAACGAGCCACCATGCGGGATCGCATTATTGCTTTTTTATTAGCTTTTTACCCTCAACCCCCGCTTCGCTCGGTGTTTTTGCTGCGCGTGCGCCGTGGGATAGGTCGCGACATCACTGCTTATGCTGGTATTAGCATAATACGCTTTATGCATCGCTTAACCCCATTGTTCACCAATTGTCGCCGAAATTACAATAAATGTGAATTGCAAATCTGTTCACTTCCTTCCCGGAGTTTGTTATCGTCGGTTGAAGGCAATAAACCTGCGAATTTCGATACCATTTGTAATTATGTACAGCGATGTCGGAGGTCATAACTGTTAGTTGTATTTAACAAAGGCGCATTTGCATCAGTGTTTCGAGGCCAATAACCAAATAGTCGACTGATTTTAACGGTCGTGTGGTTGACCGCTGATTGATTGTTACACCGATTAATTAAATAAACTACAATTGATAAATAAAGACGATTTGCAATTGTATACTTTGCTTTAGTTAAATCTATTCCATATGTCACGGTTTACAATGTTTTTGGACTTTGATTAATGAAAGTCATTCAATCTAAACACATGGACTACACATTTTTTTTTTGGTGTCATCGGTATCTTGAGAAGACCTTGCCTTCTGGTATGAGACTCCCACTTACTACAACCCTCGGTGTTCATCCTCAAGTGCGACTGCGAGGATATCCCAAGGACACCGGGACACTCTGCATTGAGCTACTGCCCGACTCGAGGCTAATGCTCTCTTGATACTTACGCAAAGATCGGCAACACAATACCACACCATATTGCCGTCTTTCATGTATATGGATTACAAACTACATGTAAAACTTCAACAGAGGTATCGTTTTAATTCATCTATCGATTTAGACTAATGCTATTAGCTGTTAGCGAGCTGAAAAACTAGGCTTTAGAATGTTTTCGGAAAGTCGTATAATGGTTTATTTTATATCGCTGTTTGTGGGAAGGGGGAGGGGCATGAGAACGTCATCGATATGCAAACGAGTGCGTCGAGTGCACTCCAAAGTGCATCGCTCAAGTGACGAATAAAATTCGTGGCATTTTACTGCCATTGTTTACAACGCGCTATTTCAAACTTCAATTACATCGTGAGAAATTATTTTAAATATAATAAATCTAACGGTGATTAATTAATTAATCATTTAACTACGCTATTTAGCTATCCGTTTTTTTTTCCAAATGGTTAGAAATAAATTTAGCGAATAAGTTGTATCTTGGGTTTAACTTTATATAGAATAAATTTGTTTTTCTGGAATCTAAAAACCAGCCGATTCTGGTAATTAATAGTAGCACGCCTTCCTCTTCAATTTTATTAATAAAATTACAATACCTTTATGTTGTGATTCAATTTATTCGATTAAGATTGACGTATAAAAATTTTGTAACTATAAGTTTCACACATTTAGGTTAGATTTTATTCGACTGATAGTACCTAGTGTATTTAGAGAACATAATTATATAATTTAAGTAGTGAATTATTTTAGAAAAACTGAAAATTAGTTTGTCTATTTAAGAGTGTTATACGTTTATGTTGGTAGCCACGTTGCGCGTGTGTGTTGTAAAGTAAATTGGAGTATAGAAGTGAGAATCAACGGAAGCCGGGCCGTGTTCAACAAAAAATATTGCACACAGCTTGATCTATTTTTGAGTGCATTTCGCGCTATTTTGGCGTTCCCTCTGCAAGCAATGTGTCAATGACCCCGTTTCGCGGCGTTTGTTCACGTACTTTTGGAAAGTTTTGGTGCGTTCCGCGCTCAATCAAATATTAAAGTATTTCCTTCAGTAGTTTCGTTTAAATTAGTTTTAGGTAATATTTTGCGTAGACAAAACTTAGATAAGCATTTAAAAGTGTTATGCTGCGCTTAATGTAGCCTTAATTTTTGATGAGTTGCTGATGCTGCAGCCTAGATTAGTCGTTTAATGTTATTAGAATAATTTAATTGTCTTAGTTATAGTATTATATACTTAATTAATATTACCGATGCTTTTAAATTAACATTTCATTTTACACTTATGACATTGATGTCGTCGTAGGCTTCAGAAAAGTTTACGAAACTCTTAAGCTTTTATCTAATGTAACCGCTAGAGGGCATATTAATATGATTTTTATGATAATTAGTAACGCAAACTAACAAAATAGTCGGTATCGATGGCACGACGCGAAGTTCAACGTTAGCATACAAAGGGCCGGGGCGAGGCTACGGCTTTTTATGAGCCGAATTCGGCTTTAATCTACGGTCTCTTACTGGCGCGCTGGTGTGCGTGAGGCGCGTGTGTCG
>JAODUI010000032.1:4905357-4931297 GCA_027563995.1 Papilio gigon
GATATGTGTGAAGTCAATGCACTGGGCCAGCGTGGTTGACTATGGCCTAGTCACCCCTAATAGGGTAGGCTCTGAGCCCCTCAGCGGGGACGTATAGTGAGCCGATGAATGACTGAATTAATGAAAATGATTATTTCACTGTTAAATACAACTCTTGGGAACTGTCAATAGTTAGTTTTGGTGCAATGATCGTCGAGCAATGCTTGAGAGCAATACTCTCTGAACGAAGTTCTCTGAGCGGTGCCTGAAAGTAATACTCCCTGGGTGCGGTGTTCTTGATCGTGGCTCTTCGAGCGATATTCTTTTGGCAAATATTCTTTGAGCTGTGTTCTTAAATTCATTACGCGGAAAGTTCCATACTTTATTTGTCTACTGCCATGGTTGCAATACAGTTCAGAAGATAGTGTCATTGGGGATGCGACGTCATTGTTACTATTAATAAGGGACAAACACTCACCATTTTCATAATCGGCTATGGTCTCCAGTTGGAAGTGCTGGTACAGTTCCGGTCTGAACTTGCGCTCCAGACCGTACGAGTAGAACCGGAAGAGGCACTCGAGGCCGTACCGGAACCCGGCCGCTGCGTCCTCGTTGGCTAACGTCCTGTAAACATCGGTTATAACAACATTGGCTTTTGGTAACTTTTCCTGGCGGGAGGACCGCATACTATCGGTTATAATGACCAACATAAATCCCTAGCAAATATTAAAAACAATAAATTCTCGGTTATAAAGACTGAATTCTTCAATATTCTTATAACCAGCTGATTAAACATTTTATTTTCAAACTAAGAGAGACCCTTAGATTTATAATGAAAAAAAATTTCCATACTCAGAATCGATTAATGGTTACCTAATTGGTTTCAGACGATGGTGACAAAATAAGAATTATTCCCACCTTATTACTGACATGCTACATGACCCAAGTAAGGCAAGAATATATACTAACATAAAACTGGACAGTTTGTTAACGCTAATCTCAGCAACTGCTGGTTGGAATTGAACAATTCTTGTTGTGTCGGATAGCACGTTTATAGAGGAAGGTTATAGGGTATGTAACATCACGCTACGACTAATAGGAGCGGAGTAAAAATGAAAAATATTGCTTTTAATTCAATTTCACGCGAACGAATTGACACATAATTTTGACGTTGAAGTTTTTTTTTTGAAGACAGTTTATCATCATCAGTCCTTGTCTACTTACTTACACATTATCCCACAAAATAGTTCGGAAAAATAAAATTAATCAGTACAGTAGAATAATTATATTAATTATTAATTATAATAGAGTGAGTAGGCATCTTTCGACTACTTCACTGAACATTAGGTGAGTGGTTAGGCGTTCAAGTCTTCAGAAAAAAAAAAAAAATTAAAAATGTAAATTAGTTAAAATTCGAGTTTTCTTCGACTATGGCACAGGTAGGCTAAAAACTACATTTTCCTAAGCGCATAGATAACTGGAGCAGTGGGGAATCATGGAGGGCCCGCGACAATATGCTGGGCTGCGTTCACTATGTGACGTGCAACCTCTTTTGTTGACACGTTTGTTTTATTTTCAAGGTTTCAGGGACATCTTGAGTGCTGGCTGAATTGCTTTTTCACCCTTTTTTATAGTCGCCAGTGTTATACGTCAAGTATTTATGTTTCTTAATTTTAAGTATTCTAAGAATAAAATAAAAGATCTGTTGTGTTAACCTAACTATGTTTTATAATATGTTATTGCGATTAAGTTTCTTATTTATTTCCTTATACATTCTCCGGCTATATCGATAACTTTTTTCAATCAATAGTCAATATTAGAATGTTTGAATTGAAATTCATTTGAATAGATCTTGAGTTTGTATACTAAAGGCAATGCATCTCGGTCGCGTAACTATTTTAGCGAAGTTAGATAGCCCGTTACCCGTTTAACACCTATTTTAAAGTGGAAACGGGAAAAAAAGTGTAAGAATTACATTAAACATTTTATGTTAAAATTCATATGATAGTTCACTTTTAGGGAATGGTGTAAAATAAATCTCTAATTCCTAACATTAATAAATTGAAATAATTGTTAAAAGAAGTGAAAACAAAAATACCGTAGTATATTTAAGGGTAAAAATATTATACTCATATATCTCCGTCTGATGTAATATGTTTCAGATATACTTATAAATAGTAAAATTCAAATCATTGCCAAGCAGTAAATATTTAAATTATTATGCTTTTGCTACCAAAAGTATAAAAGTTTCTACAAACTGTTGGTAGAAATCGTGAAAATAAGTGGTAACATTAAAATCAATTATTGTTATCTGTGTATGGTAACCCTAATTACAAAACGTCAATCGAAAATTGCAATTCGAGGACTTTGGTTGATGCGATTTAGAGCAATTTCTTAAAAACTACAAAATGTTCGCCATCCGCAGCCTTGTGAAAAATAACGCCCAGATCTTCAAGAATGTGGCACAACAGAGAAACATGAGTGTAATCTCTATTCCGGCCAGAAACAAAGTCACCAAAGGCGTAAGTATTGATTGTTTCACTGAACTTGCTTGAATAAAACTGCAACGAGACGTCTATTTATTCTCCAAGTATTCAAATCTACATTATATTATAATATTTATGTTCAAACAGGTTTGATTAATTTTGTATTTCGTGATTTTAAAATCTTTTTTTCTAATTACGTAATTTTCAGTGAAGAGGTTATGTTTGACTTTTTTTTCCGTCAATACATCGGTACACCGTCTTCATCACCTTTAAAATCCTTTCTATCTACGACATTCGGAAAGATCAAGTATCAATTTTGATAAAGTATTTAATTCTTCATTCACAATACTATTTAACGTCCAAAATTGCATTTTTTCTTCTCTAACAGAATTCTTTTTCTTTTCATATAATTTATAGAATATTGTTCTTCAATTTTGTTAATCGATAGATTGTTAAGTTCGTGACAAAATTGCACTATTGCTATGTGTGACTTTAATTGTTTCAAGACAATGTAGTCGAACCATTTCTTTAAAGATTGACTACACGCCTTTTGCTATATAGTGTTGATGTTTGCACACCAGAATAATTTAGTATTTATGTGCCAAATTAAGAATGCGCACTTTCATCACTAAGGCCAGCATTTGCAGTTACTCTAGTATTGCAGATGTCTGGGCGTCGATCACATCACTCTTTGCTACCTTCTAAGACAATGTTATTGCTTCGGTTGGCATGTAGGGTACCCACTCACCCTGAAAGGCCTCCAACGGTCTCGAAACTAGTCGGTGCTCATCAGATTAATGTGTTAATGTTAGCAGTTGTATTTTGTGTTTTTTTTTTAATTTTTATAGTGTAAAATACTAGCAGACTTTTGTAAATTCATTTCTTTTACAACTTTAACTAATCTTGAATATGTTAGGATATAGGTTATAACTCTCGACCTCGATCTGTCGGTCTGTGGTCGGTCTGTGGTCTCTCGACCTCGGTCTGTCGGTCTGATGTCTGTGACTCGGTTGGAAATCTATACTTTAATCCATTAGGCTATCGCTGCTTGATTACTTACTTACTTACTCCGCTGGCGCAGCGACCCAAAGTGGGACTCGGCCTCCGACACAAGAGAACGCCAACGTCGCCTATCCTGCGTCATCTCCTGCCAGTCGGTGCTTAATTATATTATCATATTTCAGGAGATGATCTTCCTGTCCGGTGTAATGGTAGTTAGCTGGTGCGCCATCCCCGCCTGGGTTCTAGTTAACTTGAAGAACTACCGCGGCCAGGAATAAATTGTGTACCTTATGAAGTCATAGACAACTGTATAGACTATTGATTTATGTTCTAAGTAAATATATAAAGTATTTGTTTTGTTTCATTTAAAACTAAACTAAAGGGAGACTATAGACAATGTCTACTGTAAAAAGCGGACACAGTAACAAAGTACAGATGTGTGGAGCGGAGACACTTTTCTGTATGTTTTAAATCATTTACATATGTATGGAGATAGTTACTGTTGGTCATTGTATGTACGATTGCTTGACAGATATTTTTCTTAAATATGCCATGTATTCATTAACATGTTTCACAAAATTTTACAAAATTTCTTATTTACTCATCATCATCATCAGCTCACTATACATCCCCACCGAGGGGCTCGGTGCCTACCCTAATAGGGGTGACTAGGCCATAGTCAACCACGCTGGTCCAATGCATGTTGGTTGACTTCACACATATCTTTGAATTTCTTCGCCGATATGTGCAGCATCACGATGTTTTCCTTCAGCGTAAGAGCGTCGGATAATGTACATATCAAAGTCGAAAATGGAAAAACACATTGGCACATGGCGGGGATCGAACCTGAACAATGTCGAGTACGGTCCTGTCCGGTCAAGCGCTTAATAACTGCATCACCGACGCTCTCGATACGTTTATATACAATACTATATAATTAATCCAACTGTTTGAAGTATATGTTACCATTTGTAGTTAAAATATCACGTTAAAGCGACACGCTGAACAAAGAAGTAATAAATTGTAGAAACACATCATTTATAAGAACTATTACAACTGTCCAATGTCCGTGTGTTGTACTGTTTCCTAAGTTAACAAAGAGGTCTAATATTAATTTAAAAGCAATAAAGAGTGTGTGTTGCAGTATTGCCAACACTTTAGTTCATGCAATAATTACCGAACGTAACAATTGTAGCGCCCAATGTTGGCAACGCGCCGCTATCACGCGTCCCTAAGTAGGCACTTTGTTTTGCGGCATTTGGGGATCTAACGGAATTATTTCCCGGCATTAAGTCTACGAATAGATAAATGCAAATACAAAGTGTAATAGGACTTTCTACAATATCACTGTTTAATGAAAAATATAAAGTTACAAACGCACAAATGTTACAAATTTAATGAGGTTATGGAATATTAAAAGAAAATCTATTGAAATCATTGCTCTTGGCTATTTGTAACATCTAAAACGTGTGTAACATGCTCCAATATACTAAAGAAAAACATAAATATGTAATCAGAACACATAAGTGAGGCGAATAAAAATGTGCCCGATGTTTATTGCAGTAAATTTCCTCAGTATTGTTACTTATAATACAATATTGCCGCCCAAAAATCAAGTCCAAATTAGACGGTGAACTTGTAGGAAATATTCTATCTAGGTTTCAATTAAGCTGCAAAAGGATTATCATATATAACTCGCTACCAATTAAAAATGCCGAGTGCTGTGTAGTCATAAACAATATTTGGAAACACGTGTTCACGTGGACGCAATCACATCGCACTCGTATGCAGAACGCATTCGTAAATAATGTTTCTCGTGATTTTATTTAGCGCTTTAAAGCGGTCATTAAAAAGATATTAGCCATGTTGGGTCAAACTATAAAGAATGTCGGAACGCTTTCAGGGCGTCTATTGTGTTTCCTTCGGCATTGTATTATACTTTTGATATAATTCATATCTTGCACAGCCTTGTGTACGATCTCGTGATACTATCATTAATCTATGTTAACTGAATGTGTTCCTTGATATAATTTTTAAGTGAATATTACATAAAAAACCAACGTGTCATCTTCATGGAGGTGAACTTGGAGGAGGAAATTTATGACATTGTACAGATATTTCTCCTATTATCTTACTCGATCGGTCTATTAGTTGTTGAATTTTTATTGAAAAATGTTCAGTTCGTATTTTTAAGTTATAGAGTGAGGTCATATTTAATGTTAATTAATTTGACGAGCTTTTTATAGAGTTGTCTTTGCTCGATAATTATACGTCTTTATTGCGACTCTGGCTATGGCTAGTGGAAGCCGTTTGACAAAAATATTTATTGTGGATTTCATTTGCTTCAAACATCTTATAATTTATATGAAGTGAAGTGTGCGCAATAAAGTTTGAAAAATATTTTAATTTTTACAAGTGATGGTGATATAACTAAAGTGGTGCTATAGTTTGTAATGAGTTCAAAAGTTTATGATTTTTGGCGTTAAGTATTTTTATTAAGTGGTAAGTTTTTTGTTTATTTAGCGCTAAACGGTATTATAGTTATCTTGTTTATAAGATTTTAAACGAATATATTTTGTAATCAAAACTTGTGTTATGGCTATTCTTTCTGACAAACTGTAACTGTAAAGACCTACCTTAATCGTTATAGGTCTTTATAGATAGGTATATGTTCTTAGAGTTATTGAAATACAATTTCTTAAATAAGTAAGCATATATAAGCATATATAGCTAAGAGTTCCTTCAGAACATAATGAGATACTGGTTCTTTTGATAATAATATAAAAAAAAACATTGTATTAAAATGTAAGATAGTAAATCATTTAATAAAAGTTTCGTGACTCTACATATGAGTACATATAAGTTATACTGTTATTATAAGTGTAGTTGGTAAACAAATTGTTGAGTTAATAATTAAATTGTAGACAAGAACGTTGTCAATTTATTCAGCACTAATTCTGTTATTTATATATACGTTTTTATATACAATTGGGGAAGGAGATCGCAGTCAAAGGGTGATAATGATACAATGATACATACTGCATTATCTAACTCTAATAATAAACTATTACCGATGACGTAATATATATGGTATCCATTATAAGCCTTCTAAAGAGATTGCGTACGCTATATTCAAGTCACATAGCGATAGCATCTTAAATAAATTAAAAATGTCCGACGAAAACAATTATATCCACACGCGGAACTGACGCAAACATTGAATAAGAAAATATTATTAAATATCTCATTATGTACATATTTTAATAGTTAAAAAAAAACAATATCTGTTTTATTATAATACAATTGTAGATAACTACATGGATGATGACAAATAACTTGAATTGAATGATAGTGACTTTATTTATTAATAAAATAAAGGTAGAGGAAGACTGAAGAAGGTGTGGATGGAGTGTGTGAAAGAGGGTATGAGTAAGTAGTGTGTGAGTTCAGATATGATGGCTGACGGAGATGTGCTCACCCTCCGTAAGGAAAAGGGTAGGTTGATTATAATTCATAAATGTACATACAAATTAAAACATACTCATCGCTATAACCTTCTACAGTTACATGTTATTCTATTGCTTATTTTTTTTACTCTGGTTTATATTTAATTCATATTTTAGATACAAATTTAAATAGATAACAGCGACCTCCGATTTTCATGTGCATAATTCGGGAAATTTGTGTGTTATCTTATTAGCTGTCCTTATATTCTACAAAGAAGATTAATTCATTACCAAAAGTAAACAATGCATGACTGTGTTTTGTTTATATTAATTTATAACCTGTTTTTATAAAGTATTGATAATATAATTCTATATCACTTTCCGTCTAGACCGTGGGCAACGTCAATAGGCTCCGTTGTCCGCTTTATAGGTATTTACGATATGTACAAAGTACTTGAAACAAATCTATTTGGGCAAATAAGGGTTGAGAGTGGTAGGCGTTTGAAATTTGCCTTCGTACAAACTGGAGTTTTTTCATGATAATTGTTCCAATCAACTGTAATATTTTAAACATTTCAATGTTCGTATACTTTTTAGGCCACTTATTTGAACAGGCTTTTGTTTTTGTTAAGAAAATTAAAAGGTATGTAGATAAAGTTATTTCGTTATAGAAGTAATATTGTGTTAAACATTACATTACAACCAAACTGTTGCAATAAAAAAAAAACTTTGACGATTACTGTTTTCTTAAATTAAAGTCTACGTAATAGTTAATGTATTTAAATTGGTTGTCCTTATATATGACTAGCATGCTTCAATATGGTATCACAATATGACATTTGAATATTTAATTTGCGGGATCTATTTGGAATACAGATTAGATAAGCGTCAGGATGTATTCGAATACCTATTTTGAATAAGTAACGTATCATATCAATTGATATATTAAATTATTTTATGATAAATTTAGTAAAGTCTGAGTAGAAAATAGAAACCTCATGGGAGCGCTTCAATCGCTTCCTTCAATAAGAGAAGCAATTAGTTCTGTATTTTGCCGCAAGATGGTTTTTTAACAACAATGATATCAGTTATCAGCATCGTGCCACATGGAAACCCGTGGTCTCTGCTTTCCCGTTTATGTTCAGGCGTGATTATGTTGTTATTTATGCTCGTTAAAATAAATTCAAACGTTGCACTTATAAACGGAATACATTCTAACGTTTAAATACGAAAATAATTATATTAGGTATTTTTTAAAAATGTCTTCTTTTACTGTACCTTTTTAAATTATCAAATCGGAAACATTTACTTTGTAAAAGCTTTCATTAATTTCCTTGTTGATGGCCGCAATTAATTAGCGAGGTTAAACCTCAATTCGCAAACATTTGCCGTTGGTTATATGTGTTGGTATGTTAGGTGTGCGTGTGTTGCCGTGCTATTTGTAGTTATTTGTAGGATAGGAGGTAATGCGAATGGGGCGGGAACGCGACACGCGATCGCGTGCCGACGGCCAGTGTCGCGGCGTGTGCCCACGTATACAACTAAAGTTTTCATCTAAAATCACTAATTGTGCATTAAGCAAGCCCGCCGGGTGTAATGAATGTTAAATAAGTACTTAAATTTGTTTTTATAAATTGTACATCTGTTATATTTATCAAATTGTATATTGTTTTAATAATGTTTGGTTTTTGTTTCATCTTCAAAAGTAGAATGTAGATCGGTAGTCCATACACTTGATCATTAGACAATAAGCTTTACGAAAATAAAGTTCCTGTATGATAAAATTATTGAAAAAATTATAATGGTATAAATCGTTTTGTTAACTTTAGTTTGGCCAAACAAAAAAAACGTGCCTCGAGCAATTTGTAAGCGAAATTGTAACGTTAATGAAAACCGTTGTCTAACAAGGGAAAAGTTTGCCTAATTTCTTGTTACGCTTTAAATGTGTTTTTACACGAAACCTCAATAAGGCCGTAATAATAAGAATTTTTATTTAGATTTCGACAATTCATATACCATTTGCATTTTATATATATATGAATATTATAATAATATTAATACAAAAATAATTTTAAAGAACCTTATTAATTTATGAGTTCCGCTTGGCCATAATAATATCCAAGTAGTTTCTATTCCAAAGACCACCCAAGTATCGTCAATTCGTTTCACTTTTGTTTTTCAGATTTAATGAATGTAGATTGATTTGCTTTCCAACTTTAAAATATTTTAACCTTCATTTAAATAGTTCAAGTATCTAATTCTGTACAGCCAGGACGAACATAAGGCAACCTTTACATATTTTATCTTAAGAGGGCTTAATCGTCGCACAGCGTCCCTTCACAATATCTTAAAATTTCTACCAATTTAACTTGACACTCACCGTCCCTATGAGACCGTCGAAAAGGTAACTATACGTACATGATTTAAAGACCCTAGAAAGGTCTACTTTCAATGGAGGACGTAAAAGATACGCTTTGTATACCTAACACTTATCTCGGCGACTTGACATAATGAAGAAATACTTGAAAAATACTAATAAATCTCGTCGCAGGAATTTTACTGATTTAACACTTCACAGTATGTTTTTATTTGTTTGCTTTAAGAAGAAATTAATCAAAATACTAAATAATTTAACTCATATAACACTCCCGCTGTGCTCTTCAACTTATTTTGTCCTAAAAACATTCAAATTCCACTTGTTTAATAAAGATGAAATAGTGACGAAAAATCTCTCTAATTTGCCTAATTATAATTTATAGCGTTATAAAACTCCGCATGAGGCTTTCATGCCTGTCTTTTTTTCACATAATTTGTATTTTATGTTTCTTATATAATTCCGATTATCGAAATTAAATAAAGCTCGTATATATAACACCTATTTATTCGTTTGAATAATTTTTTTTTTCATATTTACTCATTGCTTTATACTTTGCAACGTTTCCCTAATAAAGTCACCTTTTTTATTCTTGACTTTCCTTCCTTCGCATAAATAACCTTATTTGCATTGACCCGGAAAGTATTTCCCGGTTTATTTAAAGAAAAAAAAATCCACGTTCGCGGGGAATAGTGTTTGTAAATTTTCCCTCTGACCTACTTGTATATCTGCGGGACCAAATATCGTTGACATGTCGTACCCCTCTCTTTATCTGAACAATGGTTGAATGTGGGAGTGGATAGATGATTTCGGGGGTCTAGTTTTTCTGGTTCCGTCAGTTCGGCGGATCGATAGCTCTGGCAGGTCGCCCAGCTTCGTTCCCGCATTATTGTTATTGCGAACAGTCTGTCGGTAGCTATCTCTCCGCTTCCGTCGTAATATTGGAACTCAACCTTTATACCACTAATACCAACAGAAAAGAAAGTACCTACACTGGGTCAAAAGTCTCTTATTGGAAACGGAAAAATACTTATACTCTGAAATAAGTATGCATGTACATAGTTATATTGACAACAACTTGATAACACAGAATTTGCTCCTACAAAAGACCTGTTCAGGCCTATTTTTCGCCTTATGTTCGTCGAATTACGTATCTATGGATTGTAGAATCCTCCTTAGTCGATTGTCACATACATAATGTGTTTAATATTTTTATAAAATCACAAATAACGTTCATTCAATTGCTTCAAATAAAACGCCTACCTTAACGAAGTTAATGTTATTAAATAGCATAATATCGATACAGACATCTCGACGAAATTACCAACGCCCATCTACGTTGAACCCTGATGGATAAAATTATCATACAAGGTACAAAAATGTTTCTTTTCGAGTATTATGGAAATCAGTCGTATGACAGAAATATTTGAATGTTTACAGAGCGACGGTACTAAACGAGAGAAAAATGTAATCTCATATTGTTATTAAAAATTTCACATTTAAAAGCAAATCCTCGTATGTTGGGTGAGATAACGTACGAATGTAATATATGAATAATTATCATTTAAATAGGCGAAGTAGATATTTATTTAAATTTAGCAGTCTGGATTCTAATAGTCTTTTAATTTCAACATATATAGTTATTTTACTTCTGTTAAAAATAACATAGTCATGTGAAAAATTACAAGTATTTGCTTTAACGTGTAATTAAATATATGAAATAAAGAAACAATTGTGCTTAAATAACAAAAGTTTAAAATTTCATTTAAAAATTATTGTTTCCTTAAATGTTCTTTAATCGAATACATTTAGGTAGAGGTCCTACAATTTGCATATCTCGGTAGGTAAACGTTCGGTTGTGATGTATAAAAACATCCCACCGAGCGTATTTATCGTATCAACTCGAATAAAATATGTCCTCCTCGACCCGACGTATTCGGAACGACAATGTTTCTGCTACGTGCCTACGCTCATTACAGGCCGGCATTTTAAGGCCTTGCAATGTGAGAGAAACTTCGAATAAGTTTGCAGTCTTAATTAAAAATGTTATCTTCAATGAAATGTTTTTTTTTTAAAGTATAAAGATATCAAGCCGGTCCGAATTGAATGTGATACAGTCGATTCGCTCGGGATGCGATGTTTGAAAATAGAACAGCGGAACGTGGTACCTCCCGCCCGAGTCCGGCCAATCGATACGAATACTTTGTTGCAGCGAGGCCGACGCGGCTCGGCTCCGTCTCCACTGCTACCAACCTAAAAATAAACTCATTCGATTCGTTATTCAAATGAGATACCAATAATTTCTACATCTAAATTTTTTTCAAAAATCTTACACAATAATTATGGAATCTTAATTCGAAAGCGCCACATAAAGCGATAGGAAGGGCGTGGTGTGACTGACAGCGTCTTGTAAGCAAACCTTTTTGAAGTGGTGCAAAGAATTTAAATGTCACACAATTTTAAATTTATATACAATTTGAGCACGTATCTCTCGTAGTCGAATGTTTTTTCACTATTTCAAGTGGCGTTTGAGTTTAATTTATTCCTATCACATTTTGGGCTGGAGCCAATGCGCTTGCATTAATATACACTTGACGGTAATACTTCCAAAGCGTCCGGAAGTGTAGAGTATTTAAATCTTATTAATCAAATAAAAGTATGTTTCAAAACAATGGCGCCGTATAATTTTTTTTGACTAAAGTCTACGTTAAAGTATGCAACACTATGATTACATAAATTTTATAAGTAAATACATTTTAAACCTATTTTTGATTAAACAATCAATACATATCACGTATTCGTCATATAAATAGTATTAAAATCAAATGAATAAAAGCAAAAGGAATTTTCGATTCGTTAAGATTGATGTATATATGGAAATTACCGCGTTTAATTACAGATTTTGCTATTATGTAATATTTATATACTATAACCATATTAAATTCAGTTTCTTTGTATATAACTTTAGACCGTATGCAACAAACATTTTCATCGTTATGCTATTATTAAAGATTTTGCTAACTTAGTAACTTAACATTTTTGTTCATTTATAAAGAAGTTATTGATTGTTTTGTGTCAATTTTCTATAAAAATTGTTCAGTTACTCAACTTTTTTTATTTTGTATGAAACCGCTTCTACTGTGGCTACGCAATTTGTTATATAATTTATACGATTCATTACTTTCTACTTTAGATTATGTTATCATTAAGGGAATCTTTCGTAACATTCATTTTATATCAAAAAAAACTTCTAATTATACATTAACACGATAATTTTTATGTTACCTGTCACTATGTTGTTTTTTATATAAAATCAAATTTGTAAATTAACGTACAACTAAACGTTCTTAAATTGGATGTTAATTTCAAAAATGATGATCATCATCAGCTCACTACACGTCCCCACCGAGGGGTTCCAAGCCTACCCTATTATTAGAGGTGTCTAGGCCATAGTTAACCACGATGGCCCAGTGCGTGTTGGTTGACTTCACACATATAATTGAATTTCTACGCCGATATGTGTAGGTTGCATCTCGATGTTTATCTTCACCGTAAGAGCGTCGGATAATGTTCATATGCAATTCGAAAATGGAAAAACAGATTGGTATATAGAAGGGATCGAACCTAGACAATTCGGAGAAAGACAATCCTAGAAAGTCCGGTCCTGTAAAGAGCATAACAACTGCGCCACCGACGCTCTAAAAAATGATAACGTTTTAATTTTGTCGAAATATTCCGAGCTCTATACAAGGATGATAAAATGTACCTGAGTGGAGATTAAGTGCTTTCCTGACGGGTAACGTCTACTTATAAATTAGACTGTTAACTTTATATTACGTTCGAGTAAAGTTATTTCACGCCCTCGGGGCTATTTTCAAGAGCAGATGAAAACGCGCAATAATTCTAGTTTATCCACTAATTGTCTGACACTTTATAGCTAAACTTTTAACCTTCGAACGTTTATCATTTGATTTCCATTTCTTTATGCTTTTGTCTGTGTTAAATAAAAAAATATATTTAGCGTATTTTTGTACTAAAACAAATGAAACAATCTTTAAAATGTCTTCCTCATTCGAATGCAGTACGTTTTGCTATGAGCTACTGATAAATCAAGTTATAAGTCAATATGTTGCAATAAAAACAATTGTGAAATAAATAAAAAGCTGTAGAGATGTAAGGTATTCAGTTTAACGTTAAAAAAAAGGACGGCCTGTTTTATACATACCAAACGATTGTTTTACTTCATACATGTATATATGATGAACAATTGATGCGCAGTTGTTTCGAAAGAAAAACGAACGTGCCCGTTTCATAATATAAAAACAATAAGTTCGCAACAATGGTCGTGAAAGCCGAGTTTCAATTTGTCTGTACACAATAAAGCGTGCATCTGGCGCCTCCGCGGATTGTTATTTTATAGAAACGATGACATCCGCGCGGTTCAATTAATTTTTACGATGTAATGTTGGAACGAGCTCATGGGACGCCTGGGAAATCGATATACACCGTGTCGACAATAAAAAACGACCGTAAATTGTCCGGCGATCATTTGATAAACAATAACAGTCGCATTAGTGTGGAATGAGATGAAAGTGTTTTTGCGGAGTCTAGACGCCTGTTAAGCTTATGTGGGCGACGAGAGCGAGTAGCTTAGCTAGTTTTATGTTACATTTTCCATTTACATATAAGTATAATTCTCATACAATGTAATGTGTAAATTTCTCTTTGTTAGTCTATTCAAAGTATAAATCTTGATTTGTTTATTATTTTTTTTAATATCCTTAAATTAAAATAACATATACAAAAAACACCATACTTCGCTATTGTAAGTAATGCGTAGTTCATGATATGACGTGAAGGACAATAAGCCTTCATTTGTCTGGCATTGAAATCTTAATTTATTTGGGGCGTTACATGTTTAGTTGCGAGGTCAGTGCCTGCAGACAGTTCGTATTAGGGTACCATTTTGTCGAGTTTCATCAACTACTTTATACGTTGTCTCTTTACATCTCAAGAGCCTTTAGCTTGATCTAATTGAATGTTTCTCAAAGAAAAGGTCGTTGTCCGATGATCAGATTTGATTTCTCGTAAAGGATGCAAATCGAATAATCGAACGAGTTTGTGAAATCGATGTTTTTGTATAGCTTTTTAATCGTCATATTACTGTATATCGATTTTTTCATACGAAATTTGATATGTTTGTTTCAGGTAAACACACGAAGATTTTGTGGTGATTCGATATGTGCAGGTTGGTATTCAAGGCTCGGATAACAGTTCGTAAATAAGTTAGACTAGATAAGAAACTAAATCACAAGTATACGAAAAGTTCTTAATTAACTCCGGGGAGAACGAGCGACCGACCTCTATTTCGTTGTTTCATTACGGAGATCCCCGTCCTCATTAACCTGTCGGTGTTGTATAAAAAGCGACTTTATATAAGAAGTTAATTCGGCATCACACCTGTCACGCTCGTAACTTCTCCCTCAGGATAGCTTTACAATGAAGCCTGCCCAACCTCCGCCAGTAGTATTATTCGCCGCGACCGTCCCGCTTAAGCGGCATCGTCAAAGAAAATATAAAATGTATAAAATCTTCATAAAACCAACGTTTGACAGTTCGATTTTCTGAATAGCTTCGGCGATCCGTCGAATTATCAACGGACTAATTTGAAACAAGTTAAGCGAATGTCGATGTGGATATCTTTGTGTTATTATGTTTAACGTTCCCTTTTCGAACCATGATACAACACCTTTGACTCAATATTTTATAGAATGATGTTATTAAAATGCGTCGTCATGTTGGAATGATCGGTCGACGTGAATAGATTGACATATGATTTAGAGTACTGTATACAAACGTCCTGTGTTTTTGATGTAGAAAATAAGGCAACGAAAACATAGCAAAATACTCGGCAAGAAATAATATTTTATTCCATTCGCTGAAATTGTCTTAAATGGTGTACGTAAAGGCGGTGAAAGTATGATGGTTGCCCAGGCTAAGTAAAGCGAACTGAGATGCAAGCGAATTTTCTCTGAAAGTTTTCCCGCAGAATGTTCCAATTCCATTTCGGTAAGAGACTAATAATACTTTTTTTTTTCGACATTTTGCTTTTTACTTCCACCCTTTACGGGTATACAAAATAAAGTTATGAAGAGTCGGATTAAACTTTTTACGCAAATTGAATAAATCTTTTAGCTTCTAGGAGTTGCGTTTACCGACTTATTCGACAACGATGATAATTTTTAATGAATATTTACGTATTCATTGCGTGGGTTGACATTATAAGGTACCAGGTATTGAACTTATATACTTAGATATTTAAATGCAATAAAAAAAAATCATCTGAATTATATTTGACTTAGAATATCTAGTACAGCGTATTTATTTTAAAATACAATTACACCATAGACGACTCTATTCCATTGTTGTTCTGAGCTTCGTCACACAGTGTAGCGGACATCGGACCCGTCAATTATTTAGATTGGTGTCGGCGACGCAGTCCGCACAGAACAAGAACTTTATATTACTAATACCTACACGCAGCACTCCGTTTTCTTACAGTCTGGCGTTATTTACTTAAGAATTATCCTAGACACATTTAGTCTGAGAGCTTTTAAGAATATCAAATTGATGCAAATAGTTACAATTTTAGCAATATTACATTTTTTTTGTTTACGATTTTTAGTTGTTGTACTAGTCTACTACTCAGTTATAACTGAAAAATAAACTTAACAAAAGTATCACTCGTTTCATTACCTGTAATATTTAGGCATTTTTTCATTTCATTACATCACATTAAATAGTCGTCATTTAGCTATTTTTACATCATAACGTCATCACTCCCGTTGGCTAGAAAGACCTAGAGTAGCTATAATAAAATAGATTTTTTTACAAAGCTTGTAGGATTTGATATTTGTCCAAAGAATAAGGCATAACATTTTGTCATACTTTACGACGTTCGTCAGCTAGATGGTCAAGTCATTGGGGATTCTTATTATTTTTATCATTACAGAAACGTATCGGCCCATGTTAAGGAGTCCGAAATAAATTTTCTCCAAGCGTAAAGCAGAAGAGCTTACGTAAAAGATCCACGTATGAAAAGGTAGTCGCCTGAGTAGAATGTTGAGGTGTCGAGTGTTAAGCTTTACGCGGATTATACTAGTTTACTTTTTTAACGAAATTTAGATATCTCAAAAGAGTTTTATGCGTTAGGTTGAATTTTTAGACAAGTAAAGTAAATCTAATTTCTGTATCAATTTCATACATATAAGTATTATTTTACAGTAATACCTCGGTTTATTTTGATAACTAAAATTTAAATAACTTTAATAATATATAATATAATAGTATTGTTAATACAATACAAGTAATAATATTATTTTTTGAAAATCTTAAAACTGTGACAGTTTACTTGAATATTTGAAAATTAAAATCCGTTCTTATCTCTCAGCCGTGGAAAAATTAATACTGGTTAGGATTCATAACTGTTACAGTTCGAATCATCGTTCATTGTGCGCACCGCAAAGGAGTGGAATAAGTTGCCGGCGTCAGTGTTTCCGTCCAAGTACGATTTGAGGGCCTTCAAGAGAAGAGTGAATAGGCACTTACTAAACTAGCATGTACCATATTTCGACGACATCATCACTCGGCATCGGGTGGGATCGTGGACAAGCGTTAGTTTAGAAATCATAAAAAAAAAACAGTTAAAACACAGCTAGAATTTTCTGTCCATTAATTAATATTGTTAGGAATTTTAATATTTAATAAGTAACCTCCACAGCGTGTAACATGCACCGCGCGCTATCCCAACAAACCAATAGTTGTGAGTCGGCACGCGTTTGCTCAGCGTATATCATTGGCTGTCGACGCCTGCGAGCTTTTCTGCTTATTCCATACCATGGGTATGAGCCTTATTTCAAATAAAAGTGAGAACGAGATAGAATAAACTTATATCAAATATATTACGAAAGAAAATATTGAATTTATATGAAATCTACAAACGTTCTACTCCCTCATAAATATTTCGCGTCATATCTTTACATTAATAAGCAGAAACTGTTCTCTCTTAAACGAATTACGTAGTATCATAAATAATCGTTGGAATATTTATGAATAATATAATATTTGTTTTAAAAATAAAAAAAAATGAATATATTTCAATCTCATTTATTTGTTGAAGACCGACTTTCTTTGATGCCGACATTCTTGGGTTCAGCTGTTGTATTTATTGCGGACAGTTGTTTAAACTTTGGAAACTAGATGTTCTTTGCTATTTATAATATGAAATATTTTATACGAGAAAATTATATAACGCCTTTTAAAATTTACTAATGAAAGACAGAGCCAATTTTTTTCACCAAACAATCCAATCCGTCGGACGAAATGAAACATAGAAACTAATGTTTCTGTCCGTAATTCGCGAGCACAAAACAGCTAAATACAGCCTGCGCCTGTAGGAAATGTCAGTGGCTATAACATGCAATCTGACATTTGTTACAAGACTTATTTCTTGTTTTCGTTTCTGTAATAAAATTAATATGACATATATTATCATCAGTCGATGTCTTTTTCTTAATGCACGAAAAATGATTGATTTATTAATCAAGTAACTTAATAAATATTTGTATGTTTGAGTTCATGATTGTTGGACTTAGGCATCTGTATAAATATATATATATTATATATACAGCATTTCACTAACTAAACTTTAAGGCGTCTTAGGGAGTCTTCACAGTTAAGTATATTTTAAAACGAATAATACTCTTTAATTTTTTAAAAGAAATACTGAAGTTGAGAAGTCGCTTAAGTAATAATCGATCTAATTAGATGAAATACTTCTTAATAAGAAAAACGTAACCACGAAATGATTCCGAGTACAATAAATGTCTCTCGCTAAAATGTACACTACTATAAGTCCATTAAAATCGTTGCTACCATAACTTCCATTGGATGTGTCGTTACTAAAATTCATTTGTGAACGTGGCGGTGTATTTGCATCGAAAGCGCGACCCGACTTGATTATGCGAAAATAACGTCGGCGAATGAGTGCACCCAATTTCCACTTCAATTTGCATTATAAAATCGTTATGCGAAATGAGATGGCAGCCATATTTCGGTGCTGTACGCGGGTGCACAGTTAACGCGGACATTGGACTATTTGTTTTTATTATCAAATGAGTAATATTCGAACAAACAGTAATATATACCTCACTTAAAAATCACTAAGAGTAAGAATTATTTTTTTTTTATGAGAGAAGGGAGCAAATGGGCGGCTGGATCATCGAGATGGTCGTCGACGCCTATGGACATCCGCAATACTAGAGGAGCAGACGCGTTGTAACGATTAGTTATTTATAAATCTGTAAGTGATTTTAATTGACAATAAAAACTATCTTTCGAAAAATCTTAAAAGAATTTTTATACAACTAAACTTAGAATAAAGCCATGATGTTCGTTAGATTATAGGTTGTAGGTAAACAATTTAAATGCCACAAACTTTTCGGGCTTAAATAGATGACGGAATTATTCAAATGTAGCCAAAAATAATCCCCCTACACTCTGATACAACTGTATTAAAAGAACGTTATGGTACATTGACATTTTTCCGATTCCCATTTCCCTTTCTACACTTTCATAGTAGAATACCGGGTTGAAGACTGGTGATGTATTTGTTACATGTGATATACACCTTAGCAACGGTAAAATAAGGATTATTTTTGTGTAACATGCCATTAAACGCTCTGTTACATTCCTTAATTTAACTAACCAAGTCAACATTAATTAGTCTGTCGTGCACAAATGTAATAAATCCTCATTACATTGTTGAACACATATTTCTTGACATAACATATGTTTTGTAATGCTTCCGTGACTTTTGTATGTAGATATGTAAAAAGAATACAATTTTTATTTCAATGATATTTGTACATACAAAAATGCCTTAACATCTCCATATAATTTAACATTTAATGAAAAGTTAATTTGAAAATGTTTCGTTCTTTAATCCTATTATTAAAAATTCAAACCTTTTTCGGACGCCGCGATTTAAAAAATTGTTTATGGATTATTGAGAAAGGAACGCAAAATCGGCGCTATTTTATATTCCTCTTGTAGATACGTTACAAGTAAGAAAATCAATTTTAAATTTTGATTTGACGTATATTTTTTTTTCTAATTTAGAACTATTCATTTCTTTTTATCTTATGAGAATTAAATTGTGGAGTTGCTAAGCGACTCTGCAAACTCTTTGTTTTCTTCGACCGCGGATTGTTGTTTAGTGCTCTGTTTACTTAGTGTTAGAATTATTTCAGTCACTTCCTAGTTTAATCCTCATAGTGATCGCCAACTGATGCTGTTGGGTCACATCTTTTACGAGACTGTTATCCTAGTCTTAGAAATTTTCAACCAACCTGCACTGCTGTAAAACCCGAGTGCAGTGCATTTTTAAAAGGGAACGCCCCGTGAACTATGTCCGAGGTTTTCATTATTTTCAAATTATTCAGTGATGTGTAGTGCGCCGCAGGTCGAGCTCCGCAGGAACAGAACATCATCTTCTCAGTCGGTAAGTGATAATATAATTATGTAGTAATACAGTGCAAAGGCATGAGAGGATGCAGAAGGTAAGGTTCTGAAAGCATTCCTAAACCTTTAACTCAGGTCGGTAAACGTGGTCCTATAAAGTATGCAATACTCATTACTAACAAAATAATTCCAACAAACGTCCACAATAACCATCAAAATTAATCGTTCACTCGTAAACAAAATTAAAGTAATACCCTTTGTACATTCGCAAAGCAAGTTGGGGGACCCATCGCCTCATTAGTTCCCATCGCCGCTTTTACGAAACTCGTTCCCGAGATAATTTCCGTCCTTCGTCCAGTATTACCTAAGCATAACTCGCAGGCTCAGTAAAACAACGGAGCGTCGACATAACCATCCATTAAGCTCTCCCGGAGCCTCTGTATTCGTACAATTATTCCCTGAAGTGAACCCTTCGTAGCGCAGCCTACAATTACCTTCCATTCAGCTAGAGGCGCTCCGCTTGGCGAAATAAAATAAAATTGAGGCGGAAAATAAAATATCGAGAGATTCGTTCCAATTACCCTCCATGTGCCTCGTTCCATTCCCGGCATATTTTTATATTAAACGAAAGTATAAACAGTTTCATTTGTGTCTTGGCTTGAATTCGTGCGGCGTCTTCGGCGATGTATCTTGAACAAATCGGTCCAATTTAGTAGTCATCAACGAGGCCAAATCCTGCATAAATTGCCCGCGATCGGACACTTCGTTTAAATCCTTGTAACAGTATTCATCGAAATAACAATTTTGTTTTGTACAGTCGCGCGTGAAATTGCATTATCTTTGCTACATTATTATGATCCTTGGTCAACAAAAGTCAAGAAGTCACTTTGTATGGGCACATCATTCTCTGATCTCAACCGTTAATAGTACTATAACCAATTTTATTTTGCTTGACTACATGGTATACTTAGGTACATTATCATTTAGCTGATTCATACAGTAACGAAAGCTCAATTGATTTATTTTATAGAGTCGTATTTTCACTGGAAATATACTGACACATCTTATCCACAAGACGTAGGCACTAAAGATCTCGTAAGAGATTCCGAACGGGCTTAACCGTTCGTACGTCACAAAGTTTTTCCTTGTAAGCTTCTCAAAACGTTAAATTTATTTTGGCCCCGGAGCGTCGAATTAAGTACTCGCTTAATCCTTTTGGAGCGAACTTAACCTAATATCATAAAGATGGAGTCAACTTGTACCTACGCAGTCGACTCAAATATTATCCTTTGAGGAGATTAAAGAGTTAATAAAGTACCGCACGCCGTACGGCCGAGCCTTCTGCTGACTTTAAGTTCTAAGCTCGGATCAGAGATTAAATAGCTCCCGACAATTACATCGAATCTTGAGTATGATTAAACAATAGAAATGTTATATACGAATACAGTAACTTACGTAAGCATCACCTGGCAATATGCTCAGTGTTAGATAGTACAATCAAGGCTCGTCGCAGTGTTTCATTTACAGAAAAATTGCCTTGTTTCTTGCAACTCAGACTCATTTAAAAGTAGCATCCTATTATTTATTGTTGATGCGTCAACATCTCAATGCAATGAAAACTTTCACACCGCTGTTGATCGAACATGGCGAAAGGTCCCGATTGTACCTACGCTTCTATATACATTGGATATTTATTTTTGAGTTGATTTATTAAAAATTAAAATATTTTTTTTTGTCATGAATACCATGGCAGCTTTTCACATTATAATTGGTAATATTTCTTATAAAAAACTGAAGATACTTTACGTTCGGTCATAAATTGGAGCAAAATAATAGTGTAGAAACAAAACTGTTACGGGAAACACCTGCTTTTTGCTAAAAGAAATTGATGATATAATTAAAAAGGAATGAAGTAATCGATATAGTTTTATGTCCACGTTTTTATCTACGCATTTATAAATTTGAGGTAACAAAATGGACGGTCCGCAAAAAATATGAAAGGACAGTCCCACAGTTGAGCGGCGGCCATCTTGAAAACCGCCCGGGAAGGGGCGGCCCGATCCCTTTGCTACATGATTTATTTGCTTAACGCTTATCTTAAATTCCTACACTTCATTATTCAATTTTGTATCTATCAAATTGAATACTAACATTTTTAATCTCAAAACAACTTTGTAACAAATATGTACTAAAAGTAAATTAAGAAAAAACAAATTCCTCGTACAAACCGGAGCTTAGGTATAAATAACAGGTATTTTTATCATTTCAATTTCAAATACTTTATGTGTAACGTACCTTGTTATTCCGGTTCCTTCATTGATAACGTATCTTTATTTGGAGTTGCCGTTGCACTCGGCTTCCAAACCTGAATACATTTCTAGGTGTAATTTGTTGAAGCAACTCACTGAACCAGTCGCTACCACAATTAGAATTTACACCTATATCTTATTACTTATATAAATCAACTAGTTAACTACAGTCTTGGTTAAAAAAATATTCACTGTCAAAAGAATATAAAATACCTCACGAAGCGATCAAGTAACGCGAGTAATTATTTGCAACGTTTTATTACGGTGTCCTGGGTAATTTGCGTTAAATTCTTTCTACCTTACCTATGTTAATAAGCCCACATAAAGATAATTATCTTAATAATGTTATATGAAGCGTCGCGGTAGGTTAACACGATTTTCTTATAATTTAATCAATAATTAAGAATGTAATACCTACACATTTTATACAGAGAATATTCATAGCCACATTTCATGTGACAGACCGTTACAATGTAAGAAGCGACTCATATACGCTTTTGAATAACAAAACGAGACCTTAAACGAGAACAAGCGATTATATCACTTGTGATACTTGTGTATAGAGTTGAATTTTCCGTGTA
The DNA here is from genome assembly GCA_027563995.1 of Papilio gigon. Taxonomy (NCBI): domain Eukaryota; kingdom Metazoa; phylum Arthropoda; class Insecta; order Lepidoptera; family Papilionidae; genus Papilio; species Papilio gigon. The sequence goes on from JAODUI010000032.1 coordinate 4,928,056, forward strand.
CAATTTAAAACCTTCAAAACTTGCGAGGAGAAATTCCTTTGAATTAAGACGCAACATTGTTTCATCGAGATTAGTCTAGCTAAGATTACCGTCCTTTTCCAACACAAATAAAGATATTGAAATTTGATAAGCTCATCTCTCCCTCGAATGTCCCGGGTATAAATCAGCCTTCGTAAATATTAAAGCAGATTAGTTGTGAAGTTCAAAGAGCGATGATCTCTGTAGTAATATCGAAACTCTTGTTCGAGATAAATGAGTACTAGAATACTTATAAAGTCGTTGAATATTTATCAAGATCGAGTACTCGAGTTCTCGTTGATACGCCGAGACTAGATTGAAGTTAAATTTATTAAGTAATTGATAGTGGATTGGCAGGAGTTGAGTATGCTGACGATATATACTTTAACGACTGGCTACTTCATTTCAATGTCTGGGTTCAATTTTCAAGATACACAAATTGTATATATCCATCGTGTCGGATTTGATTCGTATTCATCAGATTAAATACGCTACCTTTCTTAAGTATATATTTACTCAGCTACGTGTTATGTTTAATAAACAAAAATACTTATAAATAAACTTGAAATGTACAGTTTTAATCTTATATGCGCTCTATATCACTTACGTTGTCTGGACGTAAATTATACGAGTAACATTTGACGGACAGCAAAGTTTATTTTTAAAGTTGGACTTCATTCGTCCAAATGCTTGCCATCAGAATATTTGTGAGAAAATTTAAGACATAATATGTGAGCAGTTTCTAAATTCGTTTACTTAATATTTACTTGCTTTCAAGTTTATTACTTGGATACTTTAATAAGCATTACGATTCTAAGTTAATATTATGATTATTAAAATTCGACTATTTGCATTGTTAAATAACACGAACGATTTTTATTTCGTTCTATTTGTAATGATTTTTAATAGTATGAAAATTCCATATAGATATTATTAGCATTGTTTAATAATTATCATGTGGTATTAGTTATTTAAAATATGTTAAAATTTATTAATCTAATTCGAATGGGTCAAGCAATAAATTAGTCGAAGTTACAATGTAAATTGATTTCATTTGCAGATTGCTAAGCATCGAAAGATTTTGCTTCTATCTTTACATAACAATATTATTCGATTTTACCAAGGTTTTTTTAATATAAATCTATATAATTTAAGATGACAGCATATGAGGGAGACAATTTAATGTAAGATATCAAAAAAACGAATCATAATTGTTTTCAAAATTTTAATCATTAATTGTAAGAAAAGTTTTAATCTTGTCAATCAACAAAAATATTTCATCAACAAAAGGACTTATCATATTTGCATAGCAGCAAGATTTCATTTTATCTGCAGACGAAATTCACAGGACATTGACGGAGGTCTCCGTGAACTTAGCGGGGGCATTATCTCGACGTTCCAGCGAGCGCGGGTTTGGGTAATTGCGAATTGTAAAGAGCAAAATTCTCTCTTGGTATTCACTCTTTGTATACCCTTAAATTTTGCTCGTGTCTTTAAGAAAAAAAAGTAATAAATACTTTTGTAATTTCTACACAACTGTTACATAGCGTTAGAAAGAAATGCAATCATAAAAAAAACATCACAGAGCGAAATGATCAAAGTCAAAATAGAATAATTGATTTCTGCATATGACAGCATAAGTTTAAAAACAAATGTTTAAAGCGAAATATAATCTTGGAAACTCCTTAGTAATTTCACAATTTCACGCCAAGGTTGATATCTCGTTACTCGACCGGGATTTCGGTCCCACGCCCCGAATATCCCTAATGTACTGGAACGAATCACCATCTCGCCCATATGTGGAAAATAATTATGAAGTCATCCGTTTGAACCCGCGTTGTTTCCGTGAGACGAGAACATTATAATTAAGGAAATCGCTTATTTAAAACATCAGTTAAAATTTACTCTTAATGTTTTAATTTTGTAAATATAGCGATTGGTCTAATAATCGTTATTCTATGTACAAGGGTGAAATTAATTCCTATTCAAATACAATCCAAGAAACTCTTAAAAACAAACTTCAGGTCGTAATAATAATTAAGAAAATATAGACGTGCATTGACATACGAGTGAAAAGATTTAAAATTGAATCAAAACCAAATTGTATTGTAATGCTTATAGAAGTCACTGAATATAATATTTCCCCCTTGGGCAATAATCAAACACTTGTTCGTTCGACTGGCTTGCAAATCGTACATTAAATCACAATTAGGTTTTACGTCTCTGGGACCCGCAAAGTTCTTGTCAGCGATGGACGATAATCCAGCGCTTAGTCGTCATTCTTTTTTACGTAAAAAAAAAAAAACTTTTTCTTTTGAATAACTCCCTTATTTTCCCCGCAGGCGACCCTCTTTATTCATAAGCTGACGTAACTCGAAGAACCTTAAATGAATGGTTGTTCCTTGTTTTACGCGTCTATTCGCAACGCTTTAGGTCGGAAAGTTCAGAGATTTGCACAGAAAAATATAATAATATTGACGCAGATAAGTTGTTGGAACTGTAGTTATTTATTTGTTAAAGTCAGTAGAAAAATAAAAAACAACGTTCAATACTATTTCTTCACGACTAGATTTTCTTATGGTACCTAGAGTATAAGTAAATTATGTAATAAGAGTGCTATGACAGATAGAATATAGTACTAGCTTTAACCCGCAAATTGGTCAACACAAAATTAAAAAAAAAAAACTTTGTAAACAGCCTTTGCGTTATCCATTATAGTTTAATCGTTTCGTATATACCTGCTACATTAGTAAGATTTGAATCAGAATGCATACACCTTGCGGTTTCAATAACAAAATAATTTATATTATAATTACATACTAAAATCTTCTTGTTTATTTAAATATTTTCGATTGTGTGTAATTAAGTTGTTAATTGTATTCATTGAATTTATAGATTATGTTAATACAGAGAATGAGAACGGTATCATTGATAATAAATTGTTAGTATAGACAGAAACATTTACAACATTAATTAATATATTAACATATTGAGTCGCGTGGGTAAAGTTTCTTACAATGTAGACATAACGAGTCGGCGACATGAAAGCGTGTCGTATTACTTCGACTACCGGGCTTTCTGCCTGTGGTTTTTTAAATCACCGTATTTTTAATTTAAGGCTACTTCTTCTCCTTTCTCCTGCCCTGTTCCCACTTTATGTAGGGTCGGCACAACATGTTCTTCTCTTCCATTCTCGCCTATCAGCCGTCATCTCATCGGTTACC
>JAODUI010000032.1:4931397-4978317 GCA_027563995.1 Papilio gigon
TCTTCTTCTTCTTCTTTCTCCTGCCCTGGTCCCACTTTATGTAGGGTCGGCACAACATGTTCTTCTCTTCCATTCTCACCTATCAGCCGTCATCTCATCGGTTACCCCTTTCTTACTCATGTCATCCTTCACGCAATCTATCCATCTTTTCTTTCTTTTAATCTTTTTTTTTCTTTTAATTTAAGGCTTATTTTACAATAATGATAGAAGCAACGTTCTGAGTTAAGTTAGTATTAATTAATTTTAGTATGGTTGATTAAGTTTAATTTACTCATGTTAGAAAAGAAATTCTAATTTACATAAATTTTACACATTGTGTTTTTGAATATACATTTGTTAAAGTGGTTTTGTTTGTAAATACCTATGTTTCATTTATACATATAGGACGTAAAAGAAAAATATTCGTGATTGAATTTTCACTCTGATTATAGAGAAAGAAATAAAGTTCTAAAAAAAAACTTCGGTTTACGATGCACGGCTGAAATTTAGTTTCAAGTTTTAGCTGAAAATGCTTGGTTTTTGCGGATCAGAGGCGACGGAGGATCCGACAGAGCGCGGGCAGAATGGCCACCTCTCGGGCGAGCTATGGGCCGTTTCTGCTGGAATGAAACTTACGTGATTCATTACGTGTTCTGAAGGAGATTGATCTCTTTCATAATAATAATAAAAAGAGGTAAAACTTACAATAGAGTCCTATATTTACACAGGTTTTTAGTTTTAATTTCTTACAATTTTTGAAAAGGGTTGTTTTAACATGATTTGAAAGTTAAAATAAAATTATTTTTAAATATAGTAACATAGATGGTGTCTGAGTTAATATTTAATGAGATAAACGATTAACTCTTTCTGTTTAAAATTCCTATTTCATTAAATATAGAATCTAATATTTTTAATCTCCCTTTGAGATGCGTTGTCTGTGTGTATAATATGACAATATGATAAAGGAATGCTCAGTTGATATGAGCACACGTAGCACGCACCATTATCGGTCCCCGGAGGAAACTTGCTCAAGTCCGTTACATACAAATGTCTTTCATTAACTCGTCGATGTTTCGTCCGAAATACTTTTGTACGCTGCCATTGTGTTTTAAGATGTTTTGCGCATCCCGATTCTAATAAAGACGATAGTTCTCTTGCCTCTAAGAATACAGCCGAGAATTTACTTACGTAACAAACAAAATTTAATGCCAACATATCTAAAGAATTTCTTAGGACAAGATAATAATGAAATTATTTTATTATAATTTAAACGGAAAAAACTCAAAAAACTATTAGACCGATTTCAAAAAAATCTTTTGTTATAAGAAAGCTATGTCATCACTATACTCCGTGAAAAAAAATCTAGTAATAAATATATGCAGTAACTTACATAATCTATTTTCTACTTCATTCGCGCAATATTAAAAGTTTATTTGACTGTATTAAAACAATTTTCACAAAATAGTTTAGTAGTGAGTAAGATTAAGATACTGCAATTATTATTTATAAGAATGCCTATAGTATTTTAAATTGTAAAGGAGCGTAGGTACGTAATAAAACGCGTCGCTCAACTCTTTAAGTTAAACATTTAGGTAGCGAAGCCTGAGAGGTCCATCAATATTCTACAGAGTTTGTTTATCCCATCGTTTCCTTGGAAAGGTTAAAGAAAACAAAAGGGAACAAAATAGGTCTGTTATTCAAGTCATTTCCGATACTGCCTGCGCCGGCGTATCGACGAATCAAATTTCCTCTTCTATAGGAATAAGTTCCAGAGATGTCGTCTCAGCGTAGATGGCAGTCGACCCGACGAATAACAATAGGTAAATTTATGTAAATGAACGCTGTCTACGCAACAAAAAGGAAATGAGCCGACGCTCGAACATTCAATTCGATTGTCGAACGGTTTTGTGAGCAGTTATTTTGAAATATGTACGATAGTTTGTGACTCGGACTCTGACGTCTATATCTTTGGATTCTTCTATATTATAGTTAGTAGTTGAAGCGACGTATTTGTCATTGGATTATTCTACTTAAAGGCCGTGTCGATGATTTTCGAGTTGAAATACAGCGATGGCTCCGAGTGTTTATTAACACAAAACTTTTTGTTATGTTCGTGTAATTTATATACATAATATGTAATGTAGAATATAATCTCTCAAAACTTGTTTATAAAAAATCCTACATGTTTTATTTAAATAGTTGTTAAAACGTCGTTATACCCTGGGACTAAAGTGTATTTTTATTTTTGGGGAAAGCCTCTCGATCTTTGATGGTTTTTTATCTAAACGTATCCACTTTCAACTTCATTCGTTATATGAAATATTTTCTGCACGTATCAAATAAAGAGAATTTCACTTTCATGTTTTCTTGAGTAAATACATAAAGTTACATCGCGGCCATTCCGCTCGTAAGCGACAAACATGTCGGCTAAAATATATTGAGAGAATTCTAAGCGAAAAACAACAACATTGTTGGCATGTTTGTAACGTTTACATTTTATTTACAAATTTTACGTGAAATTCTGACAGTCTTTTGTTATATTTTTAACGATGAAGACTTCTTTTAGAATAGTATACGGTTACTTCAGCATCAGATCTTTATTGTAGTGGCTTCAACAACCTGTTTTTTTTCTTGCGTCTTCTAAACCCTATTGCATTTTAGTGCTTTCCAGTCTCAGTCAGTACAAAAAAATAGTAAAGTTTCGTTGCAATGTAAATAAAAAAATAAAACCTGAAATATTTTCCGAGTTCGTGTAATAAGTGTATGTAAGCAGTTTACGTTGTTTTACTTTATCCCGCACGTGTCAAAAATGAAAAAGGCCTCGCAAAAGTTTCATTGCAAGGCGGGCGTACCCATGTGTGACACATCTAGAAACATCCGCCAATTTCGTTCCTTCGCTCTCTCCCTGGAGCGCAGTAAACACCATCTCAATACCAACCCCCCTCCCGGCCCATCCCACCACGGCTTGCGTGCTGGCCCCACTGAAGCTCTTAAAGATGTACTATGTGTAACCAGTATACGATGACCTCCACCCCTCCATCATTTTCTTATCCTCCCACACGGGATAAGCAATGCAGTCATTTTTACAGATCTAGTTAAAGTTGTTAACGAATTTTTAGTAGTAAGACTACATGTTACTTGGACGTTTGACTTTCAACAAACAAACGCGTCTAGAAAGTTCCAAATTATATTTAAACTATACGTTCTCTAGAAACATATAAAGATAAATAAATTTGTATGGTAAATAAATTATTTTATTCTTTGTAATGGCTATAATAATTAACGCATACTTAGCTAGCATTTTATATAAACACAACTAAGTTACCGATAAAAATTCACAACCATATCTAACTTAACATAACAAATTAAATTCTAGGTCGCTCTGTAAACAATAAGGTTTTATAATTCTTAAATATCATTTAAATCTGTATAAAATATTGTTAAGTAAGCAAAGTCATTTTCGATTCTAGTTTCTAAAAACAGAGGAAAATTAAATTCTATCAGTATATCTTAAGAAATATTTTCAATCAATCCAGCACACAAAGTGTACCAACATATTGGATCAGACAAACCATTCTTTGAATCACGTACAAAGCAAATACATGAAATAACGCCCCATCCACAAACAGTTCGTACACAAGTCGATCACCACCCTTATTGGATACAAGGGCTCTTCACGCAGGCCTGTTTGCACGCACTCGTTAACTATGTTTGTGATAGGCCTAATTTACGACGTGTTAGCTTTCCGTAAGACCTCGCTAATTGACAGAACAAGATATGCTCACACGTCTCGTACCATTGTTACATTTTTTTTTACATTTGAACAATGATTTTAATAGAATGGATAACGTAAGAAAATACTGGCCGATTGATTTCGCTTTATACTTTTAATGGAAAAATGTAATTGTTTGTTCGAAAAATGTTATAAGTAAGTTACCAACATACGCACAATCTTCGTAGGTATTTTATATACATCAAGCAAGAAACAGTTTCCGCAACTTTTATTTATTCAGAGAGTTTTACCATGAAAGTGAGTGTACCTCACGCTGGGTTCTTTTCTTAATACAGTAATACAAAGTTGGATAGTAAAAAGGTTACTTCCAAACAAACTTTATACCTTCCCTTATATAAGGATTCAGTGAAGAGGAAAAACAAATTCTTACTAGGTCTCTATAAATTTTTATTGATAGATGTTTTCTGACACTAAAACCTTTCCGGCGTCTATTGATCTTAGGATGTCTTTAACTAAAATATTTTTACGTGAACACTGACAGTTTTAGAAAGCAAAGATACTGTTTAAAATACAAAAATTAACACAATCGTGTTATTTTAGTCTGTTTTATAATAACTTCGTAGAAAATTTTTGTAAGAGCGTCGAATTTACTGGCAGAAGGTCGTTTTATAATGACATTGGGTTTATGGGGCGTGCATAAGTAGGGTTTAATCGTGGGGCCTGGATTCTTGCGACGCTTACGTCCCGGCTGTAATGAGAGTCCTGGCAAAATTCTCAGAGCTTCATTAGCCGATCGCTCGTTTGACCGGCTATACCGGGTAATGGACGGGCCTTCGGATGACGGCACAATACGGCGTAATAGACGATCGATACATTAAACCTATTCTATCAGCATCCGACCAATGTATTTGGACTCACCACGAAAAATTCGAGCAATGTTAATTTTTATAAAGCAAGATTTTTACTTGAACTACTAAATAACTAAATATTTATTACAGTTTACAATTTTAATTAAAATTATGTAGTAAACGTAGACGAATATATAATAACCATGATGTTAATATTAACATTTAGTAGATAAAATGATTTGCAACATTAATATATATGTATAAATGAATACAAATAATAAAAGGAAGAAGGCTGCTATCAACATTGTTTTTCTTGATGTTCACAAACTTATAAACAAAAATCCATGAATCTTACACAAGGCAGCCTAACTTTTATGACAGTCTGGGCATCGTCACTGTGATTTATATGAAGATATTCAGATAATATATGTGATTGGAATATTTTGCTCAGGGCGACAGAATTGTTATTCATATTAAAAAGTTTCATATTTCGATCATCGCAGATCGCTTTCATGGCTGAACATTTTATCCTTCTATTTTCATAAAATAAAATTGAAGCCTTACTTTGATATTCAATTTAAATTTTGATGAGTAGAATTGAAACTGGCTGACTAAAGAAAAAATAATAGTATGAAAAAAATTGAAGGTATAAATTACTTGTAATATAATTTACCCGTAACAATAAAAAAAATGTAAAAATACATTTTAATACTTACTAAGTAAGATGTCATAGTAATATTCTAACACTTAGTCTAAGTGTTTCTAAGCACATTTCCCGCGTTACCTCACATGGTTAAATGAGTTCATTATTCTACCCTAAACCAAAATACGTTTATTAAAAATTGAACTCTAGGCTATGTAGATTTAGAGATGAATATCAGAAATTTATATCAATTCCCAAAAACTTAAACATTGGCTCTGACAGATTACACGTTGTATCGGAATTTTCTACATAAATTAAGTCAATACATATTAGATCTTCGTCGTAACGAGTTTAAATAAAAATAAATAATAAACAAGCTATTCCACTAGAACAATATTTGCCAGTTAATTCAATTATGAAATAAACAAAAGACATATCGTCTGGAAAAAGATGGCGGCTTCATCAAACTTCATTTGTTTCGATCGGTCCGGGCGCGGATACGTCTCGTTGATTTAATTTGTCTCCGTGCACTTGTCTCAGCAAATAACCTCGGTACGAAGTCGAACTGTTGGGGTCTTACGTTATACGCCTGCTGCATACGTAGCCAATTCGCTGTTATCCCCGACCGACTACGCCAGGTCATGGCCGCTTAAGGCCCTTGAAAGCGATTCGGTTGCGGATTTATTGTAGGAGCAAGCGGGCGGAGAGGATGTTTTTTTTTAGATTTTATAATTAAAATTTTGTTTATTATTTTTTTGTATGTTTAAAATGAAATTCATGTAGTTTCAATTATAATTGAAAATGACATTTTATCTACAAGATGAGAGACGTGTATGAAGTCAAGTAAGCTATGTATTAAAAGTGTAAATAACCACAAATAATGTACAAATAAAGAAATGACTTACTAAAATTTGAGAAATTCAGAATTACTTGCCAGATAAGTCCGCTCAGTTCGTAAGGTCGCGCAGCCATAGAACTGTGCTCCAATCGGTGTTCCAGAGCGAGCTCGTAAATCGTAACGAGTTCATGATTTATGTGTACCCACCAAGCCATGCATATATTTAGAGCACAAAAAATATCTCAAGCCGACGTCGAAGGGCGCCAACTGTAATGGAAGACAATAAGGGAAGTCGCGTAGAACCATTGCCAACATACACTATGGGCGGTGTTATAGTTAAAATGTTGGTTTTAAAACAAACAAGTTTAATATAGCTAGTGTTTTTTTTTTATTTCAAAATAAATTAACATATTTGAGAAATTTAAGTTGTAATCAGGGACCTTAAATATGTTCCATTCTTCAGAACGCAGTTTCCAAAAATTTTATATTAGTTTGGCAACCAATATTCTGTCTCCCAAAGTATTCGCAATGTGAACTTGTAAGCTTTACAAGTATTGTTTCGTTTCTGCATAATTTAAGAAACTAAGAAAATGCTGTTTTTATTTCTTCGTAGTTTATTTTACTCGCTTCTATTCATATACGTATTCGTATTTAAGATAAGTCCGTTCCGATTGTGTTTAAATGGAACAATCCTTGTAACAGCAACAATGATATGTATTTTGCATTTTATGGTCAACATTTTAGTTAGCGCACGTTGCGCGCCAGACAATAGTCAACGTAGAAAATCAATTCAGAAATATGTTTTGTCTAAGTAACTCTGTATTGTTCATCGATCGACAGAACCTTCAACCGATTTTTTGCATAATTGCGTAACATTAACGATTGCTCTGAATAACAAAGGACAGACCAAAAGTAGAGCAAAAAGACAAGGAAAAAATGTTTCAATACACGATACCTAGAAAGGGTTTAAACATTGCGGTTAACTGTTAAACAATCAGTACAGTTATCGTGGAGGGTTTATGGTCGGGCTGTAAATCATGTGGTGAAAAAAGGAGTGACGTCATACGGTGTAAAGGTTTAACGGCGTCGCGATCAGCTGAGCCGCGGAGGTCGTCGCCTTGAGATCGGACATATTTAGCTTAGGCACAAATGTAGAAGTAATCTTCAGTTGGTAAGTGATGTTTAAATTATTACATAGACGTGTTTTTGTTCAATGTTGTTGTTTAAAGTACAATTCTTATAAGAGATTGAAAAAATTAATGGTTTTCAGATGTTTTTTGTAACGATTATTTCAAGGTTGTGAAACTATACAGGTAGCTGTATTGACATATTTTTTCTTTAATATTATTTTCTGTACCTACGTAGGTGATGTATATTTTCTAACAGAACTTTCCGAGATAACCGCCTCTCTTCCGTCCTAGATAAGCATGAAGCAATGTAGGTATAAGACGTTTAAAAAACCTTCTGCTTTGATTCTGTTGGGCATTATATATCCGATCCCCGTCTATTATGTGTCGGTAATTTGTTTAAGGCGAAGAGCAATTCTTGAATTGTTTTAAAGTTATTTTCTGATCACAATCAAGGTGATAGCTCCCTGTATAGTTGTAGGTATTTGTATACATCATGATTGTTTTTCTACTTACAGTAACTTGGACTTTAATCTAAGCATGTTCCTTCTACAATCGAAAGTATAAGGTTTGCAATGAATTGTTTTTAAAATAGGCGGTCGCGGTAATCTCAACAGACCATATAGCGAACACAATAACAATTTCCGCGCCGCAAACCTCGCCGATAACAAACTGGAACACGTCTCTAGGCTCGCGATAACGAATGCGAATTTCCACGCGCATTACGTCCGATAACGTCGTCGATAACCGGCCATTGTTGCAAGGACTGCTAATCAAGAGATCTCGATTGAAAATCCTCCGTCGACAAAGATAAAGCTATCGGCACTCTTGATAGCTTTCAATTGATTTTAATTGATTCTGATGTTTTAATCAACTTACAAATATGCGACAAATACCAAAGTTGACAATAGATGTTTACAAAGTGATATTTTATTTTGTACATATTAATTTGCAAGATAATTTTTAACAAATTTAGCTGGTTCAAAAATAAATAAATACATATTGTTAAATGGTACAAAAATGCGTGCATTTAAGAATAGATAAATTGTGTGTAATTGTTTCATTAAAAAAATGTATGAATATTTGTAGAGAAATTTCTGGTTGTCAAAATGTAAACTGGATCGGTTTTATCATCTTTAGTTTTTTTACTATAACCGGTATCGGAAGGCGCTGCATTCGTGCCTCAGATCCAGTGTTCGAAGTGTAAATCTGCGCCGCATATCGCCATTAAAATCTACCCATAAAACCTATTATGAGTCTTTTTATCGGTAATGCTTCAATAAAAGGCACAACTGTAACCGAGCCGTATAAATCGGCAAACTAAACAATGGTAGCAGCAGTTTCGCTCCACATTTCTACGCGACAAGTTTTTCTCTATGTGCAACAAAATTCATACTATTTATCACAGTTATGAAAGCACCACGCTCTGGCCAACACGTCTTCGTGTTTTTTTTTATTCGTTCGTTTAATTAAAACAGAAAAGTGGCTGTGTCTAAATTCGTTCTCGCGTGCGTATTTATATAACGTGCCTCACCTCAAACGCCGCTCAAACGCGATCGGCCGTTTGATGAAAACATGTGCAATGAAAACACGAGAAGTGAGTCTACTACACCTGGTGAGTGCTCGATTCAAATAATTTATACACTGAAAAGGTCAGTCGAATATAAGATACACCCAATGCCATCTATCTAACGGACGGACAACGAATGTAGTCGACAGCGCAAAGTTGTACATGGTTTGTGACGCAACATATAAAACGCACAACCACACGCACAATACGGAACGTGTTTCACGCTCCCGTGTGCGCAGGGTCTGTTACGCACACTTGGATATCTCGAGGTCGTAAAACGGCAATTGAGATGCTTTAGCCGTTCGCCGCACGATGGCGTTGATTCCAAGGCTTTTATTTTGGAACACGCATTTTAAAAACGTTACTGATGGCGCTAGTGTGTACATAAACTTTTTACCCAAATGATAATGCAGTCAGCAACTTTCAAACTCGAGAATAAAATTAACATTTGTAGACAATCAATAAAATAGTTAATTTATTGTTCATAATAGTATTTAATCGAAAGTTTTCTTACGTCGTTTTTCGTGACATGTTTTTATATCGTGTTGTAATGTCGCGGAGAATACTAACGCTACACGTCAGTAGGCAGACGGCCACGGTCGTGCAATTTAGCGAATGTTGGTGCATGCAGGCGTGCATAAATGATAGTGGAGAGCTTGAGAGCGCGCCGAGCGATGTGCCAGGTGCATGGTTAAAAGGTCGAATTTTCAAGATGACACCGATAAAGTCAATGAACCATGAATTTAAGCGACAATGTCTTTTTTTTGCATAAATAATTTTAAATCCTTATTTTTTAAAGTAAAACTTAGTTACTTGACATTTTCGACATTTTGTTTATTCTTGTACGAAGTGTTACTACTTTATTAAGAGTGTATTCGTCACTGATAGAAAAATATGTTTTTCTTGTGTACCGTACATATTTTTTTAGAAGTTTATAGATTTTCCTATACGAGTAGGTACAGAATGAATAAAACAACTTTGTAATAAATTTTATTTATACAGTATTGATATTTTGAGGTTTTACAAAAATAATTGTAAGCTAATTGATTTTTCGTCTACTTAAAACTGTTGTTTATTTAAAAGGTTTTTTTTTGTTTTATTGATTCAAACCATATCCAGTACAGTAAAGTACTTAAAATTGATTATATACAATATGCTCTTAGTAAAAAAATTATAACGATTAAATAATAAAATTGATAAACTTTCAAAACGCAATGCAAATAATCATTTTTAAAGTTCACTAAAGCTTTGTCCAATCCATACATCTATCATTTAAATAAACCACGAGGCGTGAACATTTATACGTAAATTATATTGCAACGCTTACTCCACTCTACCCAGTCTACTGTTCCGCAGCTTTCGCGCGGGGCAAAGTCGCGGTGCCATATATTGCGGCATCAGCTTCAAATTTGAAATTGGAACGAATGGAAGAGCCCGGTAATGGCGTAAGTTAGATGAGAGGGGTGTCGAGGTTCACTCTCTATTGCTACTTCGCACCGAGCGGATGTAAAACTTGAACCAACAAACTCCACGGGCGCGCTCGTTTTAACTAATGAAAAAATAATTCTTACCTCCAATTCATATAACTTTATTTAAATAAAAGAGATTGGGTTTTTAAATAAATTTTAAAATATGACAATTAAATTTTATTAAATATTCAGTACTCCGCAAACTAAAGAAGGCATTGCGAAAGGCCTACAATGAGCATACAAGGATGTATTATGATGAAGATAATGACAATACTCAAAATATATAAGTTCCACACTAAGTTTATCTTTTGACACTAATAAATGTGTTTAAGAAAGGAAGTGACTAGGAAGTAAAACAAAAAGCCAAAAACAAATTTATTTAATAAACCATACTTTACACATTCCTCACATACATATATTTAAATAAAAGTACAGAAGGCAGACACGGGCTAGTGTTGAAAAATTATGTATGCGCCAGACTTAAAAATAATTTGTTACAGTTGCAGGGCACGTCCGCTTGTTATTTTAGCAGTGCCAATTCCGACGTCTCGACTACACTCGAATGTGCTGCCCCCTACACTACACCGATGCGAAATTCAAAATTGATTCTCTGCGCACAAAGAAAAATAAAATTTTATTTAAACTGAAAATGATTCAACTCTATTCAATCTATATCAGTTTATATGATGAATAAGTGTCTCGATATTCGTTTGCATTTAAATAAAAGAATTTCAAGCGTTTTAAAATTTACTCGCTTTCTAAGCAATCTCTTGACTATGTTCGTGTTTACATTTCCACGTGACATTCCGACACACTTATTTTCAAATACATAAATTTCATTCTGTCTTAATAACGAGGCACTTTAGGCCAAGTATATACTTAAGAGGTCTTAATATATCAGCGCCGACCAATTTACACGTCTACGTGAGTTGGCTCTCAGTGAAAAGCTTAAGTCCGTCACCTTGTTTAGTGGTGTATAGTCCCACAAAGTTATCTGGCCATGAACTAGAGTGCGCTGTTGTCGCGACTTCTTTAATCAGTAACTAATAAAAACATATTTAGGCATACAAATACACAGCTACTGACTGACAATGATATTGTGGCAATTCTTTAACATTGATTGGAGAGCCTAATGGACCGTTGTAATTCATTTCACTTAAATACCGGATCAAATAAATTTGTGTGACTATAGTTAAGATGCGTCATTGAAAGCTTATGAGAACTCAACGGTTCGGTGTGATTCCTTTAGCCTCTTTGGGATTTCGGTATGCAGGCATATTTCTTTGTGTAATATATCCAATATTATATTGGCCGAGACAAATAAAAACTCCCGTGTTCGTCATGTTAAACATATGCTTTTAATATCGTGTCAAGTGATATTAATATGAGAGAAGAAGTAATAATATAAGTCGAGTAACAGTTGTGCGAGCGCACGTAGCCAAGTTCCGACAGTAGGTACTTACGTAAGCATGTCTCAATTCCGGAATATTGTGGAAGTATGGATGGGCGCGATCCGGGCGGGCAATATCGTACACAAGCCGCTCCAATTTGTAGAATACACACGCCTCATATATTATTTGTTTTTGTTTGTCATATACGGGAACGCTATTAGAAAAGTTTCGGACATTCACAGTCTAGTGTCTTTGATTATGTTTTCATGTTAACCTAAAACATAGAATTAAATAAATTCGTTTTAGTAATTGTTATAAACAGTTAGTCTTTGTAGTTGAATCGCTGATGTGAAATGGTTGCCAAATGTCGTCGAATGGGTGGCCGCTAAGTGACTGTGTCGATAAATTTCTTAATTTAATTAAACCGACTCAGCGATGTCACCGACCAGCTTAGCAGACGTAAACAATTCATGCAACATTGTCGCTACATTTGTACCTTTTACATTAATATAGTGCTTAACTTAACGAAATGTTTCGAAATGTTAACATACTTAAGACAGTTGTTTGTGGAAAATTGTACATTTTTTCTAATAAACTTTATATTTTAATATGCAAACAAAATCACAGGTAATTACTGTGTAAGTATAGTCAAGGTCCTTGGCCTTCTACCAGTTAGACAAAAATCGCCTTCTCTCTTACAACGATTCAAACTTTTTTTCTTATAAATAACTAATTAGGTAGTACCGAGTCGCTAATTGCTTTCCACTATAATCTAGCCATTTGCACAACTCAATGGTACCTAATAAGTGATTTGTAAGTAGGGACGGTGTTCGATTCGTTATAGACAACAAAGTAATTTTTCTGGAAGTGGAACGCAAAGAAAGGCCTTAACTGTACGTTACTTTAATAAGTAATATGTCTTACAGTAATATAATGTCTTTGTTATACGAGGAGTGTGTCATGTGTTGATGGTACACGGCTTACTCACGACACTTTTAAGTGAATAATAGTGTTTAAAACTGATAAGTTAGCAATCGTGATCTATTAATAATAAGCAATAAAATTACAATGACAGTTTATTAGTACTTTCAAAAAGAGTTAAAGTAATTCTTATTAAAACATTCTTCAAAACAAAATTTGCTTTAAATTAAAATGGAAATTAATGTAAAGTTTCTTAACTTTAATTAACTTAAGACATACCTAACCTTCATGTTCACACAAATTTGGGAACTCTAGTTACAGTTAGTTAATTCACAGTTAAAGCGTAAAACATGCAGATAAAAAATCGACTGATGGAAACTACAATAAAATTAAATGTCAACTGAATAAATATTTTCCCGTTAGTATATTTAAGCTTAACCTTACGTCTACAAAGAGTTAAATATGGATACAAATGGCAAACGTCTCAATGTGTTGTTTTAATTAAGTATCGTGATAGCTGACCTCAATTCCACCTGATAGCAGCCACGCACGGCACGACTAGGGCTGAGAGAAAAATTACCTCGCATGAAATTACGTAACTTGTACTCACCGAGTTAGCCTTGTTTAAATAAAACAATGCAGAATTTATTTTTACCATGTTATTTACGTTTTTATTTTATTCAAATTATTTGCATAATTTATATTTTTATTTTCAAAATAGTTAATACTATTTAGAGATTTATCAGGTTTTATATTCGTACCTGATTTGTTTTTCTATGTATAAAACTATCTATAAAATATAGACAAGACCAGTGACACCACAGATATCATCATTGTGTTCTAAAGAGAGTAGAATATATATATTCAAGGGCAAATGTAAAACAAACTCTCTGAACTATTTGAAATAATTTCGCTCTTGCATTAATCTCATTAATTCAAGTACTGACTTATCTCATACAGAATAATTTTCATCAACATTATGCTAATACTATCTGGGAGTAACTTTAGAACATGAGCTTTATGTATTGGAGTCTGAGAAGACAAGCCACAGACATTTTTAAAATACGCTAGACTTAATATCTTGGAGTAAAAAGCTTAGATCACTGCTCAGAGATAAAACAGGGGTTTTATATAAACCTTATTAGGGTTGCAAATTATATAGACTTGTATACAAGAGTTTTAGTTCTTTAAAAGCTCTTGTAACTTATAGGCGGTTAATTTAAGCTAAAGGCGTCCACTAAGTAAAATAAGGATTAATTTTGCCACTTTCTACTTTTGATTAAATTTTGAATAACCTTCTGTTGAAGTCTTGTTTTGTATCCTGTTTTCTTTTATAACTCTAATAGTCTTCACATGGAAGTTGTTTTGTTCCAAATTGATCAATGCAATGAATGAATTGTTCATCAACATTCACTTTATACTATCGCCAATTCCCTACTATAACACTACAATAATAAAATAGTTTTAGAGTCGTACAACGTGTTTAGTGTGAAGGTAGATTTAAAAAGGAATAAACTTTATTTCTAGAAACAAAGTACAGTAGCGGTTTCGGCGCGAATTACTTACATGTTAATGTTCCTTACTGCGTCCCCCGGAGTTTATAACAACACCGTCCCCTACAAACTACTATTAGCGCACTCGAAACTGGACATTCCTACGTTACGCTCAACCCAACGTGAGGTCACGTTAAAATTACTTCGCTGACAAAAAATATTTTAAACAGTAAAAATATCTTTTTAAAGCAAATTAGGCGCTGTCTGATATATGTTATGCCATGTGACAAGGACCAATTTTGAAAGACATATTGAAGAGAAAAGTTCAACAGAATTAAATAAAATTAGTAGATTTTTATATTAAACTTATTGTTAGCAATATGATCACATAAGCTCTAAAGATACTAAGCTCTTAAAACGAAATCTCTAACTAATCTCGCTCTTGTTCTAAAATATATTTTATAAAAGAAATTCTTGAACAAGCAAACATAGAAGAAATCAATATAAACTTTTTTCTTGTTGTAAACGTTCTATAACAATGGCCGTAAAGCTATTAAATGTTTTATAACCAAGAGTTACGGAAGCTGCCGACAGTAAAGTATAAAATAAAGTTATTAAAAAAAAAACAATTGTCCAAGTTTACAATCGCAACGTTAACAGAAGCAATGTTTACCTGGCGCTATCAATCAATGGTTTTTTTATTAAAAGTGAAATCGTAAAACGCATCCGCTTTTTGTTGAAAATGAAAGTTCGTCTTTACAATACAAAAAACGGACCCAAACAAATGAGAAGATCTTAAAGCGAACCTCGAGAATCAGAACTATTACGTTAGGTTACTAGAACTTTAATAAAAACACAGCCTAGGAGTTAACTAGGTGAAGGCCAAGGTAATAACTTATCCTTTTAATACTAACATAGCATTACATACATTAGCTTAGAACATAGGTATATAAAGCATGTGAATAAATTGCTTGGTATGCATTTACATTTTAAAATAGTCAATACTTGTGTATATAACAATATCTACTGATGTTGATTTTATTCAGATGTATGTATCTAAATGCGGTTTGGCGATATCATGAATATTGAGCGAAGCCGAGACACGTTCCGACATACTCGCTGCTGTCAGCGCCTTATCGTAGACCATGACTTGTTTGAAATATACGCCCAAGACGTCTTCGTACCGGTTCGTAACAAATGGAAAGGGTCCGGCTCCCTTGGAGCTTTTAACAAAATTATCATACATTTCCTAAAAAGGTTTACGCAATCCAAAGTTCAATGCACAAATCTACTAGAATGTAGTTGAATAGTTAATATTTACTGTACACACCTTCACGGCTTACGAGAGTAGGTATTTAGACTCAATACACTCTCTTATAGCTGCAAAGGTCGCGTGACATCAAGGCCAATTTGGAAAGCAATATGTAAATAAGATTTTATTTACTAACATATTCCTTTGAATGATTCAACAAAGTAAATCAATTTATTTTTAACTAATTATAAGTCATTTGTTTTTAAATAAGTTTTAATTCCACATATAGTGTACTTGTGAATGCGTATTGCTTAATAATGTATTCCGAAGTAATGAGCCGATTGTGACCAAAGCTCGCTATAATCATAAGTACATACAGTAGTAATCGTTCTCAGCTTCAATAAGATTAACCCGGCGTCGCCGCCGCTTGCAGGTGAATGCAAATATAACAAATATCACTGTACTATTTAGATAAAAGCCCCTTTGTTTCGTCTGCATCCCTTGACGCCGTACGATAATAAACTTGGCTCGAGCAAAAACTAGCCATTTGCCCAACAATTCTAGACTGTTTCTATTAGAGAAAAAGACATTAAGAATGCGCTTGTAACAAATTGAAGTTTTCTGTTATTTCAAACACAAAATTCACTCTATCACATTAAGCGTATCTCGACACCGAACCGCTTATAGAATAACTAAATAAGGGGCGTCTCATCGTCTGATACTTTATGTAAATCAATCTTTTTAATATACACAAATACGATCCAATTTGGTAGCACAGATATTACACTGATAAAATGCAAGTCACGAATATATCCAATATCAGCATTTAGATAAGAAAAACTTGTAAATGTGGGGCGGCGCGCCGCGGACATCTCGGAGTCAGCGCTCGAGTCCTGAAACAGACAGATTTATTCCATTAACATGTTTGCGATGTTCCGCTTTTTCCTCATGACGTTGTTTATCTTGAACGGAATCCAATAAAGTTTGAACGCTGAAAGTCGTATGTAATGATAGACCCGCGCTCGTAAATCTCTCGGCTTTTGTCTATTCTTTCCGCATACTCAATAAACATTAATGTTTCATATAAAATTGAATATATGCCCTTCAGCTAAATAGATCGATGTAACTTGAACAATGACACTCGCAATTTCGTTGTGTCTCAATATATTCAACGCGAAACATAACTTACAGAGTGTGACGTATAAATTTTCTGTTCTTAATAAGTCCTTTGGTTTTATGATCGCAGAGAATCCAAGCAAAATACATTGGGCTGATGGATGGCGGCGACACGATATGTTTACTAAAGGCCTTTCATAAAATTCGGGTTGCCCCGATTCCAATGCTAATTTAACAACACTTGTTCTTTTAAATCATAATATTTTCAAATTACATTACAGCGATAACGGCAGCGTTCCCTTTAATGTGGCATTGCTTTTGGCGCAAGTCTATTTACATGATTATCCTCGTTGGGTATTTAATTCAAACGTCAGATTACATTCAACAATTAATCCTAATATAAAGCATTGTTTTTATAATCAAACGCTTTAGATATGGCCAAGTAGAAAGAAAGGAAAAATATTTTTTGTACTTCTTTCAAAAGTTACGTTAAGTCAAATAATTAAAAAATAAAATTATTACTTTCATACATAAGTTAAAATAAATTTGAAATTTCATTCTCTTGCGTCAATTAGTATTATATTATGAATTGAAATGAAAAAAAAAAAAAATAAGTCAAACAATGTGCTATGAATAAATTTAAATTTTTGTGATATCAATTCAAATCTAAATAATTATTCACACAAAAAAATTATACAACCATCTCATTTTAATTTTAGGTATCCTTATAAGATAAGGTATACAAAAAGGTTCCCGTATATTTTAATTAAGAATTTAAAAAATATATCTCTGCACTTTGCCATATTTTGCAAAATACAATAATACGGTCAAAGTAGGCTACCGTTTGCAACACTAAAATACCAGTACAGTTCCTTGTTTGAGTTATTTTTTTAATTAACGAATTACTTAACTTTTTAGATTTAATATGTCATATTAATAATGCGTCAAATATCCATAGTCTAGACTAATAGTTTGGCTAATCATGTAAATTTCATTTGTTTCTTTTGACTTTTAAATTGTTTACCATTAAGTCCGAGTTTTGGTAAATGACAAGCCTTACGTGAAATTAGAAGAGAAAATAGGACAAGATAATTACACCTCCTTTGCCTCGTTCCCGTCGCCCGCCCCGACCGCTCCCCGCCCCGCTCCCCGCCCGCTCCCCGCCCCGCTCCCCGCTTGCCCTCGTTACGAAGTTTAATCTGTTTAAACTTTTATTTACTTCGCTTACGCCAAATTGAAGTGATTAGCAGACGGGCCTTTGCCTGAATGCCTTCGTTTCGTCTGCCATTTTAAAATTTTAACTCTTTATTGGTCGTTGTTGGAATGAAATTTGAACCTAATTTTGTTTTCAATTATTTTCGCTTCGCTTAAATTGAATATCGTAAATTGAATTGGGTACATTTTAAAAACTAACTATATTTGCCAATTACACTATAAGGCCGTCTCGAGCGAAACCGTGAACATAAGTACCTACTTTTATATTCATCCGGAGTAGTAAATAAATGTCTGTATGAGGATTTGTAAATTTTATGAGAGCCCACTCGATCTGTTTACTCGACATCTAAATTTTTAGTATTTTTTTTTAATTCTTGAAGCGCATAGGTCACTAAATTAACTTGTCTTGTAGCATAAAGCATCTATTTAAAAACGATCAGAGAATTTTAATTACATACGATATCATCTCTTTATGTTAGTAAATAAATTTATAAATAACAACTTTATTACTGTATATAAGATTAAGTAAATATTCAATAAAGAAAGTAAATCATAGATTAAAACTAACTCGTCTTGTTATCGGTAACGTATGCACCCAATGTTTCACATGCAGTTGCACCGTTCAGTCGGCCATGTTACCAAGCGGTTATTTTATTTCTACGAGGCGCACGCAGTGTAACTATCTCAGTCACTCCGGTGCATTCTCTATATAGTTTTCCTTTTCTAACGAGTCCTCTGCAACCCAATTAGGGCAGTACGCATGCGCCCTGCGTCAATGTCAAATCAATCTTTGTACGCTGATGCAACGTGTTATAAATAAACTTATCATAACACTATTTTAAAATTATTTTCTATCATCTATTTTATGGAACACGGAAAAGCAGCGAACGTGGTATGCTATAAGAATTACATAATTATTTTACTGAGTCTCAAGTATGGATGAAGTGATTTTTAATTATGAATAATCGACCGTGTTTAAGATAATAGGCCCGTGCAGCATAATCAATTATTCTGATTTATCTTATAAAGCTTTTATATTGCTTTGATTTGAATAGATTCTTTAGCATATATATTTTAATTAACATTAGAATTGTCGGCAAAGATGGCCGTTTTCTTATAGAAAATTGGGCGTTAAATATTCAAACGTAGAACGGCAGCCATCGGTTATATTTTTACGAGTGGCAAGAACCGGCTCATTACTATATTATTATATAGCGCGTGGACCGCGATGAACCGAAACACATCCAATTTCCCAACATCCCATTTATTGATATTGACTTGAGGACGCTCCATGTTTCTCTGCCTACGTGATAAGCGTGTCTGGAAGTGGCTCTACTAAAACCTAGTTACGTTGGATATTGGAATGATCGTCCGTAGGATTAAGATGTAAAAACAAATGTAAAAAGTGACACGGATTTCTTTTATCCACTGTTAATTTTTTTGTCATTTGTTACAGAAATAAATTATGTAAATTATCGTAGTACTTAAAATTTGAGAGGACGTGTATTGTAAAAAGTACACGACGACTATTGTTTTTTTTTAATATTAATTCTTGTATCTAGGAAAATAAAGTTTATTTTATTTTTAACAGAAAAAAAACAATTGTTAAATACATAATAAAAACGGGGCTTTAGCAGATAAAAAGTTATTTGTTTCAACGAAAGTTTTAATATGGTCATTGTCAGATCCAGCGGACGGTGCGGCTGGCGACCAATACTTTTGATACTTATTATAAGGCCCAAAGCCAGATAAGCCTCGAACGTGACCTGCAAAAAATAATCATTTGGGTCCGTAACGGCTTCTACCCTACACGTATCTACTTCGTGTATCAATGGTGTATTAATTAAAGATTTTGCCATCGCCAAAGGAACTTATTAAATGAGAGAAGCTTTTTAAATAAGGGTAGCGATCGATTCGCAGCTAAGCTGCTAGTAAAATAAAAAACACATGCGAGAGTCTCACGATATTTCTAATATTATGGTAATGTGAACCGGTTTTGACCGAACTTGATATCTAGAACCAAGATTCCTTGGAATTGAATGGAGCGGACGACCGTGTAGGCATGGACGCTTTGTTTTTAGAAAAGAGTAAAAAAAGAATTTGAGATTTGAGCTCCGGGCTTAATTATGTGGCTGTTTTGTTTTTATTGTTGAAGTATCTAATATTTATATATTATTTGTACGAAAATACACACAATAGTAGATTTCTAAGGTTGTGTACCGCCTATCTATGATTAATGGAAATCGCGTAACCATTGACCGTTTGAAGACAATTATACTTTTTGTTATAGCTTTATAATCAGTCAATGTTTTTTTAAAAAAGAGGTGATCTTTGATATTAATGTGGCTTTCAGTTACTCATTTTAATTATTTATATGATAGTCTGAACAAAGTTTTATCCATCGGTAAAGAAAGTCTATTTTCTTTGAGATCTGCAATGCATATTTGAGATAAAATTCTTAAAAATCTGTACTTAAGCTAAAATATAAAATTATTTGCGCAAAATTTTAAAAAGAAAAAGTCGAATGTAAGGATCCCTGTAATCAGATCTTTTTAGTTGGCAGTTACTTATTCTCAGAAAAGATTACACCCGATATTTGTCGACCGGCGTGGGTCACTCACATCGCGAAAATTAAATCGATCCGGGGGCTTTAAAATGAAATTGGCTCGACCAGTGAGCCGCTTTACGTTCGTAATTAATGTAAACATGGGACGACGAAATTGGAAACCTGTCAGTCAAAATGGTATAAACGAAGCCAATCGGAGATAAATAACTGTCGGAGTGGTGTAGCGTGGCGCGGCCTCATTTGCATGTCAATGACGTAGGGCGGGGAACAATGGAAACTTACCTGGCTCGATACAGCCTGTAGGCTAGTGACGTCGCCTCCACTTTTTGTTTATTGAACGTCCGTTGCGATTACGTGACGTTGAAATATCGATATTCGATTTTATAGCTAGCTGATGTTACGCTGTGCTGGGAAAAAGCGAACGCTTTAAATGTTGTATCCCACGTGTATTGAATTTGCTTTTGAAAATTTGGAATAACTTTAATAATTTTGAAGTCTCACTCATTTAGTTGGTATATGCTAATATCATGATATGTTCATGGTCGTTGCGTTTATTACGTATTATTTTTACTTACTTAGATCCATTTTAATTCGTTGTTGTATTACGTGTATCTTGCACGTTTACTGCTGTCATTGATAGCTTTCGTGTTTTGTTTTTCTCATCTTTACCATGAATGTACCTAAAACATAAAAAGGGAATAATTATTACGGTACATTAATAATTTACTAATTCAATTATTTAACTTTCGTGAGATATTATTAAAAACTAAATGTAATATGTCGGCACCAACTACTCGAATCCATTTCTCAATATTATACGAATGCACTTGTCTAAAAAGCATTCTGTCTTCTGTCTAGAACGATTCAATTAATATTAAGCTACCATTGTAACGACTAAGAATGATTGACGAGAAATAAGCTTAGCTTGACAAGATTTACATCGAAGATTTACCTGACACGGTTCATTGAGGTTTATTATATATTTCAGTTGAATCAATAGTTCGTCTTACAATTGGCTTAACTAAAATTAAATGTTACTATGCTTTTGTTCTTGTTCACATGTGTAGATGTCATTTATGTGTTAGACATATAATTTTCTATTTAGTTACACGTAATTAATTTTCTTTAAATTATCTATAACTAACATAACGTATTAGCTACGTATTTCGATTTGGTCCGAAAATAATTCAATCTCACCGGTTCAAGATTACCAGCTAAAAAAAGGTCGAGGTAAAAGGGACGCGGAAATTGAGAATTTACGTGTAGGTAACACTCGATGTGTACTAACAATTCCGAAACGAGTTCCAGTTGTGTTGGAACGTTTTGTTTTCGTTTAAAAAAGTTTTTGTAATTTATATATCTCAACTTTGATAGTACAGAAAATAAAAGAACAGTAAATTTAAATTGATTCACTATCATACATCCGACATATAATCTATCCTTCGCATACATCCAAAGCCCAAGTTAAATGAATAAAAGTCCATCAAATTTATGCATGTCGGCGATTGTCACTTGTTATTTTGTTAACATTCTGGAACGATGAAGCATTATGGTAAAATACGGAGAGCTAATGTCTAAAGAATTTATGAATATCAGCGAAAATTGTAGTTAGTCTATGTACAAGGATTTCGGTTGGTATCCAATATAGACGATAGGTAATTCTAATCAAGTACCTAATCTTCAACAAACTTACTTAAATCTTTACACAAGAATATGTTTACCAAACGCTCTCAAAGTTTCTTATATGAAAGTACGAGATGAGATACAAAATCTCGGTATCCCCGATATCCAATATTTTAATAAACATAAAACGAAATAACGTTTGTACATCTGTCCTATCTAAGAGATCACGATTGTTAAAGTAAGGGAAGCTTTTCCCGTGTTATCTGAAGTCAGGTATCTAATGCGAACTATTGGATACACGGGAGACGTGCGCATACTGTAGGGGGCGCGCGGGCGCGCGGGCGCGAGGGAGGATGCTCCAGCACACGTGGAGGTGATATGGCCGCATGTTTTATATTATTGAGGCTCCGATGGCCGCCGGGTACAGTTTACCTTGTTTACGGATATATGAGGGTGAAAACCTACATCCAGTATAGAGTTCATGGGATTTAAAAAAATACCCAATAGTTATCTTTGTTTATTGAGAACGAAAATTTTATTTTTACGTTATAATGGCAGTCTGCATTCTATCGATTTTTATATTAGTAATTAAATCGATTGACAGTTTTTTGGATGGACATTATTATTTTATGTCAATAGTTAATCGTTTTCAAATTCGTTAGTTTCAATACGGAAGACGTTAAGTTTATTTATTTTTGACTATTTTAAAATTTAATTTACACTTTAAGCTTTTTTTAATAACTTTTCCAAAAAAAAATGTAAATTTTTATTATACCAATAGATATTAAACGATTTTCTGTCGCAAAAATGAAGCACACATAAAATAAGGTTGTACCTATATATTTTATATTTTACGTTATAAATTTCGAGGCCATCCAATATGAAGCCAAACATTTGCGATCCGTCGGGTCGGCGCGGCCCAGAATATTCATTCACATAACATTGGATAAAAACAAGAAAGTTGTTTGGACAAAACTCGCATCCCTGATTATATTTGTGCAAAATATTCCTCGGATCTCGTATACACAGTATAATAAGTCTCTCGGGCCGACAAATGGAGCCGAAAGGAAAGCCATCGCGCCTTACGTTACGTGATCCGTGTGGCGAAGTATAGGTGTGGTGTGGAATGGACAAGGGGAAATCTCTTGAGCTGTATTAAGGTATAAAGGTGGCCACCGATTCCCAAATGATTCGTTTATTTTCCCCGTTCCAAATAAGGAAATCCGACAAGAAATTGAAAGACAATAGGCAAATGCCCTGTAAAAAGGAAAATATCAATGGAATCCGAATTAATTTAAATTGGGACACCTTCATTTGTGATGCAAGAATCTTGAAAAGTTTTTAGCTTAATTGAAATTAAAATTAGATGTACATTCTGTTACTTTGTATGTGTTCTCCGAGCGTTTTACAAGAATTTGTTATGATTTTTCTTGCATAAACTCTTGTAAAACAGGAACGTTAAAACAAATTAGATTAGCCGTGTCCAACAAATGGCACTGCAAAGAATTTATTTAATCCAAGTTGTTCCAAAAACTGATGCTGTGACAGTACAGTTTTGCAAAGAAATTTCAGTTCAAATATTTCTACAAGCATCTACTTGCTGTTCAAATATAAGACGTATTTTCTTATCAAGAAAGTTCGTTATCTCTTATTAATATGTAACAAATTTGTTTAGACGTTACTTAGGAAAATTTGAACTGTGTCCTAGAGGTTTTAGGTTCTAAGTTGCTTGCATGTTGGTTTATGTAAAATTGAACGCGTCGTGCCCACCACCCGCCGAGATGGGACCGCCAAATATTGCGGCCTTTATTTATGTCCACTTGAAGTTTCCCGTAACTATAAGAGAGGCTTTTTGCAAAAACAAAAAAAAAACTGGAATATGTGTTATGCATATTGCTTGTATAATTTTATATCATTTGAATCAATAAGTATCAAATAATTATCGTAAAATTCCATGTATAGTTTATTTGACACTATTTAAAAAAATATATTAAAAAAAAATTTAAGGCATTTGATCTATTTTTAATTAAAAGTGTTGCGAGCGAGACAATAATGCATTCTATGTATTTCGTAGATAAAATGTTACTGAATCGTATTTAATACATTTGCTGAAACAAAATATCTGGGAGATGGGAAGGCTTACCTACGTATTATTTAAGTTGTCGTGGATAAATAAATTTATTTGATAACAGTAGATGTATCATAAAGAGTAATTACTCTTAATGATATATGCCTAGATTAGATATGCATACAAGAGAAGGTATATTTATATGTCGTTGCCAATAAATATCTATATAACATATAATCATCTAAATGCAATATATCATTATGTTATTCAATACAAGTTTTGGTAGTAAGCTAAACAAGCTTTATCTTATTTATTCCACTCTTTTGTGTAAATTGGGCAGGCAGTGCCAGTTATTTTTTTTTATTATAATTACATATATTTATTTAAAGAACCAAACTAAACTTACAGTCGTTATTTAGGTAGATAGAGGCAACATGAGAGTAATTACACGCGTCAGAGAAAACAACGCGCTGCTTTAAGCTTTTGTTTATCGTTGATGCCAAAAAGCCCGAGCTTTTACCTTAAGACCTCCTGCGATCTTTTGATCTGTCTCGCGCCCCCGCCTTGATTACCGTACCGTACAGTACGAGGTTATTCGTACCTTGAATTTGGTAAACGCGATTGCCTCTGTGGGAGGCTTTATTTTTTCCACTTAATTAACTAATTGGTTTGCCTCCCGTACCAAGAGTTATTTGTCCATTATATCGAGTTGATTTTTGGGAGTTACATTCCTATGGAAAAATTTCTGGTAATAAAAAGTAGTAAGTATCTTTTCTGCTTGTTACTTTTTATATAAAATTTGATTGCAAACGAACAAGCAATCACCGCGCCAATTTAGCCTAGACACATCTGTATTTGCCGATGTTTGCCACGGAAGAAGGGGCTCACAGAATGTGGATATTTCTCCATCTGCTTCTCCGCTAAATCCAAACGGTTGCAAGGAAAAGAGCTCTATTTTTTGTATTATATCTAAACATACTCATGTATTGTGTGATTTTTGTTAAGTTATATAGTGCTTAATAAAATTTCGTAAATTTATGCCGCATCCATCTTCATCTTCAAACCTCAATGACATTCGTAGATTACGTTGACTTCATTGCAAACCGAGTAGGATTAAAACAATATTTGCAACGTCATATCGTGTCAACCTCCCCTCAATTACCAGCCTCCTCCAACCTTGTTAGCGTTAATATAACCAAAAGGGGTAAAATATACCACATGTTTTGTTTATTTTTCATTTTAGATTCACTTAGTAAATATGACATTTGGATATATAAATTTAATTCAATGTAAAAAAAAAAAATTAACGCGTCATTTCGTATAATGGTTAAATTGTGAGATCTTTTTTATAAATCCCTGTACAATGAAAATTTGAAATAATTACAGAGTGTAATGAATACATTTAAACAAATTGGTAAAGGCATCGTACACACATTCATACAATCATTACAGAAAGTAACGAATACCACAAGCATTGCGTGTAAAAAAACTCGACTCCAATTCACGCGATAATATACCCAGCTATACTTTATATATAACACTACTAACAAGGAGATTTTATCACAAGTTTTGGGGGACGAAAATAATCTGTCACTATAAATGTTCTAGCTCAATTTAACACTCCGTCTTATGAAATGATAAGGAGATAAACGTTTACGTTGACATATAGTGGTTGATACGACCTGAAATGTTCAAGTTGGAACTGGTCCTTTTAATTCCCGGCCACTGTCTGTCTCCTTCTGTGGGTATTAACGTAACTTTAAGCTACAGTATGTCGCACTTTACGTCACTTTATGTTATTATTTTTTACAATAAACCTTAGGTTGACGTATCTTAATGTCGCCGATAGACGTCTCGGTGGACAAGGGTCTCGGTAGATTTGTGGTTATTTACCGCGTTGAGCATTGCGATGAACTTATTAAATTTGTTTACTTTTTACACTAAACTCTCGTGAATTATAAATAAAATAAATTTCCTGGAAATGTTGCAATTGTTTAGTGTATTATTTGGATAATGGGACCTCATTAATGCTAGTCATAGTATTGACTTCTCTAAATTGTTTTGTTTGAAAATAAAAGTAATACAATATAAGTAAACATAATCATAGCAAGTAGTGTAGGTATTGCTTTAGATTAAATTTTAGAGAATTCTTTATCTTGGAAAGAAAACTAATTATGAAAAGGTAAATCAAATGTTCAGAACAATAAAACTCGCCCTAAATCACTCACGTCTGAATCGATATTGAGATCAATGCTTTTACCTAATCAGAATGCGAGCTTGCAAGTGAAATTCCATTTGTATTTATGGTAACTTCTCTAACGTGGTTCGGCTCCGCTTAATATGTGAGATTGAACAGACTTTAAACACAATACGTATAGAGGATTTACGTACTGAAGCTTTGTATCGAAGTGATGAAATTGTGTAAGCTTGTAGATAATGTATGGGTAGCTTAAATTATATCGATGTGCGTCCAAAAAAAAGCTTATCGAAGGATAAGCTTTTATTTAAAAAAAAGATGTAAAACAAGTATGTTTTAACATTGTTATGATGTGACATTGTATATGGGTAAAGGGTAAGTTGTATATTCCATTACAATAATATTTTTGACAAGTAAAATAAATAGAAAATCACAAGATAATATCAAAAGAAATATCCAAAATTACTCTGCTGTTTACATTTAATGAATCGATTCCATAACCTATGTAGAAGGTAATTTCTGTTTATTTACTAATATTTATTGTAACATTCAAACTAGGGTACAGGTTTCTGATAATATATGGTTTATGACAATAGTGAAAAATCGATATTCTAACCCTGGCCTTCGTGACCGGAAATACGTAGCCTTACGTAGCCTTACCAATTATCTCTTTAAATAAATATATAAAAATTAATTGTAAATGTCCCATGAAATGCTTCTTGAAATTGATTTGATAGTATCCAAATGCCAGGGTCAACTCGGCTCGTTGTTATCTCATTAAGATAAGAATGATAACTATAGATGACGAGATAAAATTTTAATAATTTAACAATGTATATTTTGATGATTTTTCTAACGATCAGATAGATAGATTAATTTCAATTTTTTACCAACAGAAAAATATTTAAAATTAATCAACTTCTAGTTATATAAAAACACAACACATTTAGTCCTCCTACAGTCATAAAATTACATACATTAATTTAATAAGTAGGTAATATATATTTATTATAGTTTTATAACAAAAAAAATGCTAAATCGAAAAACATTACCCGGTATAAGAATTAATACTAATGTCATTGCGAGGAATTTAAGACTGGCAATGAAGAATGTACAATCTCTTTGCTACCAAATAAAAAATAATAGTGTTCTGTGACAGGATAACTTCTATTATTACAAATGTAAAGAAACGATAGAGTTTCAATGTTTATTTATTAAAAAAAAATGTAATTTAAATTTAAAACCAATGTTCGAAAGTCTACGCTATTGGAAAAAAACAAGAGTTCAAAACCAGGCTTCACGGACGAAAGACGTGCCTCATACTGTTTCATTTCTTATCGATTACAATTAATTTTTAACATCTGACCACCCTGCCAACGATAATGTCAATGATAAGGAAGTATTGTTGTTTATTAAATAATTACTTTTACATTCAAAAAGTCATCAAGATTCTTTTCAAATCAGTAAGCATTGAAATATTTAGATAAGACAAGACATATGTTTATATAATAGGAAAGTAGACGTATATTTAAATGACACCGATGTAAACATTACGCGTGAAAAATGTTGTCCTTAGAATACTAATTCGCATAGGTGTTATCAAAACTTATCAGATTAATTAAAATTTTACGCAAGTCCTGAATAAATTAAGTTACTCACCTTTACTGTGATCAAGTTGAATTGTTTAACAAGTAACTCGGCCGTAGAGCGAACTTATCTCACTAGATTATAATAAGAAGGTAAGGTTTCATCTGAACCATTAATGCAGTAGGGAGTACATTTAAAAGGGACTTGATGTCGAAAAAAAATGGGGAAAGTTCCCACAGCAGTGTATCACCCTCTTATAAAAACTGGGCCAATGGGGAATGTTGGTTGTCTACAAAAGATTTTTTCCCACCAATCGATATGCAGTCCCAAAATGGCGGCTTTTGAAATTATTTTTTTTGAATTTTGAAAGCGTCCGCCATGATTTTATTGTCATCCTTTATTAAAGTTTTGTCTACAGAAGTATTACAACAATAGGTGAGCATATCGAGCTTGATTTTAATAATTTTTACAAATACATACTTTTGTGTTTTTTTGCATTTACTATTCAAGTATCTATGTTACTTAGAAATAAGTCATTTTATATGTAATAGTAATTAAATTATGTCATACAGGTATTGTTAATTCTTAATTTTGATATAAAATTTATTCACCTGTTTCTACTTCTTTAAAAGCCGGCAATCTATTAATGTATTTTGTGATATAACGGATGTCCATAAGCGTAGGATGCCCCATCTCCTATAAAAAAAACAGAGAATATCGTCATTTTTACTTATTCATTTATTAATAAACTTATTCGTACTTATTCAAATCACTATTTGACTGAGTCTTTTTCAAGCGCCATCTATCCCGCAAGTTGTGAAAACATCGTAACGGCTATAAAGTGTGTTTGAACACGAGCCGTGTAGCGCGCGACGTAAAGATACACACAGCCACAAACGTAGAGCTTATTTACTATGAATACGCAACGAGAAGTTGCACACGGACATTGTACGTGTGCGTAGACTGAAGCTGTGCGTACACAGAGTTGGCGTAGTGTGAGTGAAAGTAGCACGTTGCTCACTCACACATGACCAAAAGTTTTTCAACAAAAAGGACGCGTAGCGACATCTAGTATAAAATATCGGAACTATTTCGCAACGCTCACGACGAAAAGAGTAGCTAGTGTTATTTAATAATGTCTAATGTCTATTTTATAAGCATTGTGTGTTTTGTCTAGTAATTATGTTTAGTAATAAGAATTAAATATTGGCTTTAATTTTTACTCAACTATATTAAAATGGTTTTTAAAATTCAAAACGATTAAATCATTACCATTTTCATAATTACAGTTGCGATTTGATTTTGTCAATTGATACTTTATTAAACTATTAAAACTTTCGTGAGACATTTCACTATACTTCTTATAAAACGGCTTAACTCACGTGTAGTTCGGTGTCGGTACCGACTAGTTTCGAGCCCATCGGGAGCTCTTCTAGCCGGTACCGAGACCCATTTACACGAGAGTTGTGCCGTTTTATAAGTAGTATAGTGACCGTTTACTGTTCAAATTGAGCATAATGTGATTATGTTAGGTTATAATATATATTGAAGTATTGCTGTGTCTAAGACGAACTTGAAAATTAAAATTGTAATGATCAAAATGTATTTAATACTGTATTTCATTCATGGCCTAATATTTAAATATAATTTTAACAGGTCAAACTTAAAAGAACGTAATTTGTCTCAACACTTTGTAAAAAAATTCATTTACTCCCATATTCATTTCTATCGGCGCTAGAAATAGACATCTTTATCAGAGTCAGCGACGCGCACGAGATTGAACTCGATTCGAACGGTCAATGGTATGAATTCCCAACAAAATGTTAATTTCCAAGGTCAAATATTTTTCTACGAATTTTAATAATTTATACCAAGATAGGTACTTATCTTGAAGTTTTACAGAAGAGAATTTGTATAACTTAAGCCTGCTAAACATCGTCAGCTTTAACTGAACAGTCGAACTTATGTCAGTTAAAACTAAATAGGTGTGGCCTTTTTGTATTTTTTTAAGAATAACAGTATAGTAAAGGAGTATTATTGTGTCGGTATTGAAATGTTTTGTCTCCATCTGGCTGGTTGTAATAAAGAAATATTAATGTTAATAAAAAAAATACTGTAAAAAATAAATATTTATCTGAATTTAACAATTATTTCTTTGCACATTAATTATTTCGCTAATTTACAAAGATAAAAAATATTATTTTCCAGTACCCCCCGCGGAGTTAGTTTTAAAAAATAATTCACAGTTTTCATAATAAAAAAAACAGAATACCAAATTAATTAAAAGAACAAGGTCGGAACGTTACTTATTAAACGTTGAATGTTATTAACACGCTAGTAATTATATTTTGTTTTTGGGTAACCAACTCGTTAATGTCCTAATTCAGATCGCCAGTACCCTTTTACTAGATATACATATGGAAAAAAACGTCAAAGCAATCTTGACCAATACAATTACGAAATGCTTTACGATTATATGAACATAAATTTACTGGCAGAAAACGGTGAAACTTGAAAAAAAAAAGAGTTTTTTTTCCTGATCGCCAGTATGTCGTCCCACGGCGCGTCATCTGATGCCGGCCGTCACTTGAATTGGATAATTCATATATTTTATTGGCTCGCAATGTCGGTCACTCTCCGCGTACTGAACCGCTCGCCGTTGAATTACGAAACATATTAAGTGGCCAATGCCCCGTGTACGCCGCTATCAGATTTTCATTTGAATTATAAACATCTACGTGAATAATAAATATAATTGACTGATTGATTTTATGAATCACGTTGATAAATTATTTTTACATAATAAATGATTAAAATGCTAAAATAAACAAATAGCTTTATGCACCAGCAAAATAAAATACAGTAAAATATAAATGTACAAAAGAGGTTTTGATGAAATTCAATTGTTTAATATGTTCGAAATTCGATCTAATTTTAATTAGAATAAATTAAAAATTAGTTAGACAAATACTCAAAAGTCATATTACACAATTTAATACGTTACTCATGGTCAATATAATAAATAGTAGAGCGTAATTCAAAATTAGAATTATTATTTTTATCCAAGGACGCGTGTCCGGACGCGTGTGTTGTATCGCATTTGGACTCGGTTCATTGACATTTCGCGTAGACTACGCTAGGGGTTGGAGACATGTTTGCATCCCTTTCTCTCCTTTGTGTTAGATAGAGAGGCAAAAGCTAGCAAATTGTCACTAGCGTCGCCTTGCACCAGGTGGCAATAATTGGCCTTCGGTAAAATTATTTGAACTTTTGAAGGTCGAAAAACGTGATAAATAGTTCGTTTAACTATTTAAGTGGAGGCAATAATTATTTATAATATACAGTAGCATTTATTTATTCGTATTATTTTAGTTTCGCGTATCTTGAAAATTTAATAACACGTGGTACACAAAATCAGTAATGACTTTAAAAAAAATTGTCAACGTTTTTATATTGAGTATAAAGATGCCTATAAATTAGCAAAAAAGTATTCACATCAAAACATCGCGCAAACATATTACGTATGCAATACACGTAAGCAATAATAAGTTTGCAAAAACTAAAGACGTTAAGATGCTTGTTGTTTGAAATTTGCAATAATTAAAAATTCCATACCGAGCAAAGTGTGGGCCGAGTTAAAATAACTTCTTAATTCACATCGAAATCTTTAAGACAATCTTGAAATTGAATTTAAAAAAAAAGTTCGTTTAAAAACAATCATTTGAGCCGGTTGTTTATAAATTCGTTCTGTCTTTCAAATGCCGAACGAAGGCGCAAAGGGAAAACAGAGGCCTCTAATGAGATTGAATGGCCTTCGATCTTCCAGTATAAATAGTTCCTCGGAGTATGCGAGACCGTTAACATCTCTAAACATGCCTGGAGAACAGATTCGAAGTCGAACAAGATTTGAATCTTTCTCATTTATAAAGTATACGACATTTATTTAGAATGTTATGTAATTCATAACATTTTTCAACTCAACGCATTTTAGAATCTTTTTTGGTATGTACAAATTTTGTACAAACATTCTTTAAAAAATAATTAACCTTCTTTACATAGCTGTGTTTCAGCTGATAAGAAACGATTGGACTACACCACAGAAGTTAATTTATTATTAATCATGGTATAAATTCTGTTAACCTTATACGATATCAAATGAAGTTATAGATTCTATGATGAAGGTTTCATCAACATTAGCTTCCATCTGCCTACTGCTGGACATAGGCTTTCTCTAATGCCTACCACAGTGATTGGTGAAGGTATAAATGATAATTGTTACATAAATTTTCTTTTTTTTTTTTAAAAGCAAAATGTAAAACGTTTCAATACTTCATTGCCAGATATAAAAAATGCAACCTTCACGGTGCCGATGCATGTGGGTGGCTGTGGGTTACATTGAACCTTTGTTGCCACTCAAATTCTCAAATAGTTACACTATTTCGAAAATAGACCTTATCTTTAAGGTAGTAGAGTCGAAACCGACATGTTAACATTAGAATCTAAAGAATCAAGTTATTTTGAGTGCGATATTTATTGGTATGATAACGTAAGCGACACAAAATGACGATATTTATAAACTGACAGACAAGCAAGTTAGTAAGAGAGACAGTTAACAACAGTGACATGAAAAAAGGGTTGCTTTCACGTATTATACTTAAATTTTTTTTCTACAGAATTTTAGCAGATTTTTGTTAACTTACTAATACTTTTTGAACACTCCAACTAAGCCCTACTCTTGTGTTAGGATATGGTTCACGACAATAGTCGAATGGCGGGATTCGAACTCTCGACCACTTGAGGGTAAATCCGTAATCTTAACAATTAAACTGTAAATGCTTAATTAAAAGTAAAATTTCACTTTAGAAACATTACTATAGTGTAAAACAAGCTATCAGTCGAGTAACTGTAGTAAAGTATGCAACACACCTTCAATTTAACTGTCGAACTTAAAACTTACGTGTTTCACAAATATTAAAAACTACAGTTTAACCGTCAATTTAATTTTACCAACACACATTTTTTTTTGTTAAAATATTAGCAGATTTTTGTTAATTTACTAATATTTCTAGTGACCATTCCCGGTAAGCTTGAAAAAACTTTTGTTAGGATATGGTCCACGACAATAATCGAATGGCGGGATTCGAACCCACGACCGCTAGATCGGTAGTCCGTACCAATAGGTTAACCATTAGGCTATTATATATGTTTTAACTGTACAGTGTAACAGTAGATACATCGAAGGTGTGTTGCAGGCTTTACAAATAATTTTAAGCCTGTAATATCTCCATCACTAATTAGCAAAGTCAAAGTAGACATTTCCTTTGATGACAGGACGAGAATTTATTATTATTTATCACTACAGATGTGCCGGACCCGGACTTATTGATCCGGATTAACTAGTTATGAATTTAAAATACGCTAGTCACATATTAAAGACCCAAGGTCTTTTAAAATGATATCTATTAAAAAAAAAAGCCAATGAAAAAATTGGTCGCGAATGTAGGCTATAGAACCTATACAGTTATGACTTATTTGTTAAATTGATCGAATTTAAAAAGTAACTGATCGTCATCAACCTTCTTACTACGGAGGGTCTGCACAGCATGTAATAATCTATACACCTCTATCAGCCGTCATATCTGTTTACCCTACTCAGGCTTATCCTCTTTCATACAGTACATCCACAACTCCAATCTTCCTCTACCTTTGTAGCGATCCAAACTCACCTCCTTGTTTATTTTCTTATCGCTTCGTATTTGACTATACCAGGATAACATTTTGCTTTAAATTCAAAAGTGTCTTGTATAACCTCTTTCTCAGCTGGCAAACGTATCTAGTATCAGTATAAATTATCGTTGATAATCACCTGTGGTATCACGCCGCTCGTTTGTCCCCTTCTCTTGTTAAGAACTTGTAAGATCAAATATTTTTGCGTGGTTTTTGATACCTGTAGTACGGTAAACAATTTTAATGAATCCAAACATTAAGGCAGTATATTGTTTACCTTCAATATTTTGGGTCCCCTTTTTTTTAATTAAGTTAATTACTTTATTAAAATCTCTCGTTTAATTAAGTCTGCTTCATTTAAATTTTGCTTGCTTATTTCCATCCTAATCGACAGTGGTTTTTTTTTTAAACAAAATAAAAATAATGTTAGTAAAATATTAATATTATTTGTGAAAACAAAATGAATCGTTTTCCGATACAAGTTATTTCTATATTAGAATATCCAATTAATTAATGTCATTGGCTACTAACAAAGCTAATAAGAATAACAAATTCTCAATATGACCTCGAAATTGATATGACCCTACATGTTAAGTACTTAAGAAACATCATGTCGTCTCACTCTAACAAGTCCCAATAGCCGATATACAAAAGAGACAGATACAAATAAGGGATGCGCTTCCTATAAGGCTTCGCTCTGGAAACAGGTTTTATTCGAATGCTGCGGGACGAAGAACTGTTTGGCAAAAAAAAATATTTTTGTAATTTTAAATAGTCAAATAAAAATATTTGACTTACATATTTTACAATCATAATGTAATTGAACAATTATGACTTCGATGTAAGTATAAAAATTTTACAGAATTGAAGGTAAGCAGTAAATGTTGCGAACATGTTGCACTTAACGTTGTCATTTTATTACTACGCCATGCTTTCTTTATTAATCCATTTACATTTGTATATACTTTTATACACTTGTGAACTTTAAATGATGGTTAATGTCCTAAAGAGGATAGGCAATAGATATAAATACTATTTTATTTTTTATTAAAAAAAAATGCTTAATACAGAATACAGAATAGCGGACTATTGCCCGCTATTCTATATTTATAAAGATATCCACAATTTATTATTATGAATTTTCACAGACGAATAATTAAAAAAAAAACTAATTATACAGCGACGTACATAAATGGACGGTAGGTTTAACCTAAAATTAAGTTATATTGAAACGTACAAAGAAACGAAATTACAGTATTGGTAATTTTACATAGTTGTACTTTTCTTGTAGTTTTGTGAATTCTCTTATTTAGTACAACAGACAATTAATTAAAACGAATATTTTTCATACGAATATAAAAATAAATGTGAATATAAAATCAAGACATTCAAATTTTTGTATGTATAGATATAAATAATATTCAAGCTAATAAAAAAAATATCTACGTCCCGAAGCATTCGGTCGGCGACGAAAAGCCTCCAAGGATTTTGGATAGATGGCGTTAGGCTTCATCTAATGGCGTCCTGTCTCCCCAACAACTAATAGACAGTTTTCTTATATGTTTACCTATTTTAATTTGTTCTCCGTAAAAGAAACCGGCTTCAGGCTATTCTCTTAAAACAAAGGCGAAAAAAAAGACTCGGAATTGCAAATGAGGCGATGTCCGTCAACTTTAGTTTGAATAAATTTGAATAATGCTTTCCGCTTACATTTACGTGAGTTTTTAAACGAAGTCTAGATAGAGAAACTTGTCAGCTATTGTATTATAACGTGAAGTGATAGACCACAGTTTTATTCTATCGATTGCCATATATTACTGTATATTCAATTTGTAATTACCATTTAGAGCATTTATTATTAAATTTTCTAAATATTTTTAGACACACGATTCTATTTTATAAGTCATTTCTTTCTAATAAGATTGTTTATTTCTCCAATCATAAATACAAGACAGTACAAGAATTTTTATTCCAATTGGCCTAACATGAACATTGTTTAACACGCTATGCTTAGTTAAGTAATGGTTCAAACGTATTTATGTTGATTTTATAACAGATATAGATTTATGTTATGTTTTAATATGTTGGCATTGATAGATATACGAGGTGTGGGGATGTTTCTGGACGAAGGCGCGTTGCGTAACCCGGCCCGGGCGGGCGTCCCGACGCCATATTTATAGTCACGCACACATATAAGTTGACGCATGCGCAATAAGCTCTCTATTCTATTTGTTAGTAAACATTGCTGGAAATGTTTGGTCGATAACTTTTCGTACTCTTGGGGAATAAGGAATTGATGGCGTAAGAGATCGAGGCAGGGGGCGGTGGCGACGGCGAGTTCCTTCCGTGATCAGCGTATTTGATTTCTTATAAGCAAAAATTTCAAGTTATTCATACGGGCTTAATATAAATTGTCGTGGAAATTATCTTACTTTTTATTTTACATCTAAGATAATTATTACTACACAATGAGGAGTGTTTTTCTTATGATTTAAATAAAGTATTTACGTATCGTCAATGAAACAGTATTCAATTTTATATAAGGAAAATTGTAGATTAAAAATATCAGATAAAAGTTTTTTTTTATAAATTACAACCATACCTTAGTGTAAAACCTTCTGGTAAAAATGTATATTTACATTGTAGGCTACACATTTTGGTGGAGCCTTAATTGCTAATGACACCAATTTTTACCATAATTATTTTGTCAAAAATGACCGAGAGTTAATCATAGTAACAAATGCGGTAAAGAGCAATTACAAGCTGGGGGAAGTATTTAAAATTTGTTAACAAACCATCCAATTGAAATACCTTTTATACCAATTAGACACGCAATATTAAACATTTAAGGGATTAAGGTGTAAAGCGCGCGTGCACGGAATGGCATAATCATTGTATACATAACAAAATAAATCGTTCAGTTATGTTGTGCATTACTGTTAAAAGAAATTAGAATTCAACATTGTTTATTGAACTAAATATACGAAATGGCGTTCTTAAATAACACGAGCCAAATAAACACGTATCAAATAATGAATTGGATAAATTATAAAAAGAA
This sequence comes from Papilio gigon, assembly GCA_027563995.1. Lineage (NCBI taxonomy): Eukaryota > Metazoa > Arthropoda > Insecta > Lepidoptera > Papilionidae > Papilio > Papilio gigon. The sequence continues at coordinate 4,967,819 of JAODUI010000032.1, forward strand.
ATTGTTTTTAACGCAATTTTTACTCTTCGAGACTAATTAAGGGTTTATAACCTATAGCCTAATAAATGACAGTTGAATTTCAATATGTATTTGATAATTCAATACCGGTACCTACACCGATCTACGCGTGAGTTAAGCCGTTTTATTAGTAGTTTAGTGAAATGTCTCAATGTTTTAATAGTTTAATTGAATATTCAAGTTGAAATAGCGAAATATGATGGATATCAAAAATGGAATTTAAAAATGTAACGTTCGTCAAACGTTAGTAAGTCGGACGCAGTATATTATATGACAAGGCTACACAGTTTTCAATCTGCTTTTGTTGAATTTAGTTGCAAATGACATACCTCTAGGCCATATTCAAGCTTAATAGACTTTGAAAATTTTAATATTATCGTTAAGGTGTGAAACAAATGTAATTTAACAAATAAATTTTTTAAATTGTTAATAATTCTTCCATTCACGTATTTAATTTACCTATTTATACCTAAAAAATTATATTATTAAAATAAATTGATAATTTAAAACATTGTTATCTTTGAAATCTTAGAATTTATGTGATATAAGTGTATAAAATCTGATAACAAAAAATTAGCAGCGTGAAGCAATTTAATTTAATTGAATTTATTAGTTAACATATCTCATTGCTATTTGTTATTATAATTAGATGCTTGCGTGACTCTTATCTTTTGAACCATTACATTAATTGATAGTTGAGTAATTTATTGACTAACTTCAACTTGCCATAATTGTAGATGAACAAAAAAATATATTGTATCATTTAATATATCTTCTTCACGATTCAAAAATAGAACATCTTTATAACTTAATTAAATTGTAAAAAAAAAAACAAAATGTACGTTAATAAAAAAGCATGGTATCGTTCGGAGTTTGTTTTAAACAGTTGAAACAGAAACAAACGAGGAGCGGCGCTGCGGAGTTAGTTCAAAGGGAGCCGGGGTGTCCCATTACAGAAATGTACAACGTTGCACTACGCTTACATCTGCATACGAATAACCGAATTTTCTAAGTTCGACACTCGAAAATTGCAAACCATCTTAAGAACGGTGCTTCGACTCGAAACTTTCGGCATCCGAGCGGCGGCATCCTATTTGCAGTGAGGTCGGGACGGTCGTCTTACATTGGATTCACATTCCGAGATATCTTACGGGGACACTTGTGTCAACGAATTACTCCTAGTTTTAATTCAGCCAAGCGCTTATCATTCACTTATACAAATATTAGTAAATGTGTATTAAAACATCTTGCATCTAGCATTAATAAAATAAACTAGTGATACATACTAAGGCGACATACTAGAATTATTTCATATCGCCGTCTCTTAAACTCTTTTGAGAAGAAAAGGGATAGCAATGTGTATCAATACAAATGTCCCATCAATGGAAACCATACATTTTAATCTCAATTAAATTAATCACTTCGCAAAATATATTTGATGCGACAAATAAAAGACCGTAAAAGTTGAAATATACGCGAGAAAGGTCAATAGTCATAAAGTAAATTGTAAATGCGGCCTGACAAAAATACTTGGTATGTTTTTTCGTATTAATATGCAAGATATGCAATAAAAGCATATCTTATCGTTTAAAATTTATTGCATTATAGTCCCGGCCACAAATACCTCCAGTGCACGGATTATCTTGAAAATAATTTACCTGCCAGTTAATTTCTATTAGGCAGATTTCTTTAGGATGTGGGTGATTACCATTATGTATATGTATGTACATTTATTACAAACATTGTCCTTAAATGATACACCACACGCGTTTGTACATTATTTACTTATTATATATTTTTAACCCGGGATTCCTAACTTAGGTTAAACTATTCTTTTTATTATTTTTACTTAGAGAATTTTATTTAATTTTAACTACGAAATACAAGTGCAATAAACGTCATTAAACATAAATATATAAAATTCTTGCATATCGATTAAATAATTGATCATTTATTAGTAAACATTTTAAAATTATGACAACAAACCCCAATAGCCTAATGGTTAAGAATACTGACTACCGATCTAGCGGTCGTTGTTCGAATTTTACCATTATTGTCTTGAACCATATCCTAACAAGACTTTCAAAGCCTACCAGGAATGATAACAAGAAATGTTAGTAAATTAACAAAAATCAACTAGTAATAAAAAAAAAACGAGGAATATTCAATTCCCAAATCACCGTTTCATATTTTCTTGTTACATCAATTATAAGGTAAATTATTAAAATCAGAAGTAATATGTCAAGTACAATTCTCTATTAACCTAGTAGTTCACTAGAAGAGAAAACGCGGCGGTTCGGGACCTAACATTTTACTATACTGCATAACGTAAGTAGGCGTATTCTTTAATACTTAAAAGATAGCTTCTATTGTTTGTTTTTTTATTAACATACCACTATCAGTACATTGTACACAGAACTATCGCTGCATAAATCGTGAAGCTACATATATTTAGTATCATAAAGCCGAGACACACGACACCCACGGGAGTGTGGGGTGTATCTGTCTTCACACTGCCAGACCACACACTATAATCGTTTGTTTGAATTATAATATACATTTTGTAAACAAACATAGGGCTTCATTTGTTTATTATATGAAAAAATTAGAAATCTTTTTAAGTAACATACAGTCTCATCTTGAACAAATAATCTACACACTAAAGTATTAAATAGTATCAGTAGATAAAGATATTTTTTTCTTTATATAAGGAAAACACCGTTTGAATAATACAAAGCATGGTTAGATTTTCTACCAGACTGTACCAAATTAGGATAGATTAACTTCAATTAATGTTGCATTAAATGTCACAGTCTTATCCTAGATTACAGTGATAAAATGAAAAAGTTTCAGTATACCAGGCTATCATAATTTAACTAATTTATTTCACTCTATAGTTTGTGGCAATTTACTTCATTCCCTACCAAGTCGCGGCTTTAAGTCATCAAGTTGGAAAACTGTCTTGTAACACGAGAGCACTGATAGCTCGAAACTTAATTGAAATTTGTGAAAAATAAAACAATTCAACTTTTTTGACTTTGCTGTTATATAAATGGTTCTTTTGCTCTCACCTTGTTTTAAAAGTTGTTTATGTGTTTTAAACTTCAGATTAGATTTGTGTTCTTAAGTAATACTGTCGTATTCCGTTTTTGAAACAATAAAATATAACTTGTCTTATATAAATACTTTGTGTGGTAGATAAAAAAAAACAGTGCAGTCTTCGAAATGTCAATTTGCTATGACACTGTTAAATTCTGCATTCAATTATTTTAAATCGTTGTTTGTATTTTATCGCGTTAATGTTTATAAATTTAATATAAACACAATGTAGAATATTGTTCAATTTGAACCCAATTACTGAAAATCATACCCTATTAATTGTAGTCTACCCAATTTCTCCTTCAATCGCTACAACACGCTACATTTCGGCGTCCATTAGCGAAACAATTATTCAACAGTAATTTCAACTCCATAATATCCGGATAAGCAACAGTACAACAACTCGTTGGGGGCATCTGGTCTACAACCACATCTGCATACATCTTTGCACTTCAACACACTTTGTATTCGGTTTCCACAAAACAGATTCATCCTTATTACTTCAGTGTAAGGTATATTTTTGAAATGTTATAATTTTGATAAAAGCAGTATCATTGGGTATAGTTGCTTGAATGTTGTTCTGTTCTTTAAATTAATTTAGGCCTCTCGAGACTCCAACCGGGCGGAGATTAAGTCTATCTCGTGCTTGAGTTAATGAAATCAGTGAGTGAATGAGATGAGAACAAAAGGTGCTTTCAATGTGAACTAAAATGTGACTCGAGGTACTAACAATTTGTACATTGTATTTCTAAAAAGTTTTCTTAAAAAAGATTTAAGATAAAACAAAGTTAACAAGCAGAATACATTTTTTCTCTTCTTGAAGACATTGGATCTCTTGATAAATGAGATGGGTATTATTTTATCTCTCTACTCTATGTTAGGTATTCTATATTGTTTTTCTTTAATCTAAGACAAAAGTAACTTATTTTAAGCTCTATGTATGTACAGTACCTACTAATATAAATCTATTAATATATTTGGATTAACCATAACTTATTAAAATCATTGAAGATGTTTGGATGTTTAATTCGAAATTAATGTAATTTTTTTGTTATCCCTGTTTATTATTAGACTACGAATGATTTGTTTTCCATTATGATAGAAGTCGCAATAAATTAGACATGAAGATGAATTTTCCTAAACTAATAAAAGGTTACGTTCTTTTTGATACAAAACTTTAAATAGCCGTTCTAAAACAAATATCAATAATATCGTTTAATTTATTGTCTATGTAACAATATACACAGTGACAGGTAATTTAAAGCAATATAATTTACGAAATAAAACACGCCCGGATCGGAGCAGCTATTACTTCGTGACCACGATCGTTGCGTTAATTCGATACGTATTATAAAAAACTCAAATTTATTTGCACTGAGAATCTTATCCCTGCATAAAATGAACTTTCGTATGTCCATGTGTCAAGGCGGTTCCCGAACACGCTTGTAACATTCCGGCCAATCATTTTTGTTTCACGCTGGGAGGCTCTTAACGAATTTTATTTCGCAATTTAATTTAATGCAGAATTATTATCTGTTGACTCTCATTCTATACATTATAGGATATCATTAGTAAATTTATTTAATATTTTTTTCTGTTTTACTAAATTTATAAGTAAAAATTTTTTACATTGTCTGCGTATTAGGATTAAAGTCATATCTAAGCATAGTCGATGTTTCCAAGTTTTATATCCGCGTTCACTTGATATCGAATCATAAACATTCGATGTAATCAGAGCCCACATACGTGTACTGTACTCTGATTAAAGCGCTTTCACCTATAACTGCGTGTGTCACTTCCACAAGAATATCTACATGATATTTTTTTATAGTTTGCTTTATCTTTTACAAATATTTTACAAAAAAAAAGTGACGATATACTTCACCGGTAATGTTCTCCGTGTTTCAAGATTTCGAGTCTAACCAAACAAGATCGGCCATTTTCAAATCGTGTTCCATTAACATTCGAATTTTAAACATGGTGCCGAGTGCAGCGAACCCCATTCCGATATTTGTTCAAAGTCAACCATATTAAAATGACCTATTGATGTTCGTACTGGCGTATGTTACGCCTTACACTCGCAATACGCGTGGGACGAGAGGCGGTTCATTTTATTTTAGTCAAGAACAGCCCAGCCCTTTGGAGTGGGGACACAACGGTACCGGCAACACGCGAGGGCTTGTCGTCATTCATCATGCATTTTATGGCGGAGAGGCTTGAAAGCAAACCGCTTACATGCAAGGCTTATCCACCATTACGTACTTACCTGTCTCCTTTTAGTTTTATCAACTTTATACATAGCACTAGGAAAGTGAGTTTTAGATTATATAAATATTTATTATTGTACTGATACTTACGAACGTCTTGTGACCGTACTATATGAGTTTAATGTCCTACAATCAATTTCTTTTAATTAGTTCAATACCAATAAATGTAAAGATATTACTTTTATTCGCTCTCAGTGTTATAAAAAAAATAATAACAATAATTGTCTGGGTGTTTTTTTACAAGAGAAGACAATTTAAGATAAAACATTTCAACATTAATGCTTTCTGTGCGTGTCAAAATTCATAGCATAATATTATGTGTACTTTAATGAATTTTATATGTTTATATAATTTGAATGTTATTAAATAATTAAAAGTAGATATATAATCTAATCAATTATAATTCCAGTAGATGCAAATATCGTTTTGTATTATATATGCATATATTATAGTGATAAGAAATGGTTTGAAGTTATAAGATTAACTGAAGCGTTAGACTGTTTTATATTATAAGATAACGTCTGTCCATTAAATTTCTGCTCCGTGTGCGGTGATTTGTTGCCGAGTTTCCATTTCATGATAAGATAAATCGTGGCAAGTAGATTTGTATGGAAATGTTATTAAAACAAATCGGTAATTAAATGCATCTTACCCATTAACACACTGAGACTTTCTACTAATTACTATATTCCATAGTTACGTAAGTTATTTCTCTATCGAGAGAAATATTTTTAAATGAATAAGATTGTTTGGTTTTCATGTTTTTAATTTAACGTAAACAAGTTCAGTTGTAAAAAGTAAGACACAAAAAGCGTTGCATTGAACATTACAATGTACTTTGTTTTATAAAAAAGTGTTTTATTTTGCATAATATTAAGAGACCATTTCGATAATAAGAACAATTAAATTAAAAAAAAATATATTGCACGGTATCAAAGTTTATCAGACAGAGTATTAAAATATCAGTTTACAGAGAGTGCGTGCGCTGAGTTCGCTTAATGCAAATATACGTTATCTGCTTCCAATATCTAATATGCATATTATCGGAAATCTGAGACAAGATTGGAAGTAGATGCTTCGGAGTAAAAGACGTTGTGAATGCGAAACCGACACGTATCGTCATATTTCAAATTCAACACGAATCGGAAACAACCTAAAATTTTCGATGTTCATTCGAAAATCGAACTCATCAACTTAGAATTAAAATTCAAAATTATAAAGCAAAAGTAGAAGCACCGTTTAGACTAAGAATCGGTGATCTTCTAAATCGGTAGGTAAATTTTGTAACCTTTCCCAATTTATGAAGGGTCCATTTGCATTTTCCATGTTTTAAGTAAGCCGAGTAATGAAACTTTTTTCATTCAAACTTGAGACTTTTCAATAAATATGATAATGTAAACGGAACTTACTATTCGTATAGAATATTCTGTTATTAAAGACGCCAAATGCGACTAAATATATAATATCCTATTTCAGACTACATGAGTCCGCAGCATGTATATCGTATATCGGCCCCCTGCGGGTCATATACCGGCTCCCGACAATCGCGTCTCACTAAGACGTAATCAACGCCTTTTACTGTGGCAGAAAGAAAGAATAATAAGGGAGGAACACGCATTAGCTAAAATTGTAGTTTGACAACGTGTAATGCTTAGATATGTAGCATTTGCCACGTCGCATGTCACGTTCCACAAATATTGTTACGGCTCGTCAAATACACGGCGGATAACAAACGTCGGGGCGTGATGCGAGTGTTCGCAGCGTCGATATGAAACAACCACCTTGTTTTCAGCAATAGTCTCTGTTGACACTATGTCACGTACGTTTCTTATTTCAGTAAAGTTTTTCTCGCATTGTGTAAATTGTTGACGTTATTTGTTCATAGGGTGACGATATTCAACCTTCACACGTCTATGATTACCACCGCTTTGTATCGCTTATTACAGAAAACATACTGTCTGTACACGTACTGTTTACACATCATCAAGTCGATTTCATTTTATTTTAATCTCAAAAACAAAATACGCTCGTACCTCAGGGTACAAGCCAAAATGTTAATCTGAATCAGTGCCGGCGAAAAAACAGATATATTTAAGATAAATAACAATTTATAAGCAATTTATTGATCGTTTAAACTTTGACTAATGATTGCCTATAAAATTACAAATGGTGTCATTTAGATGGTCGGATAACTTTTAAATCTTAAATATATGTAACATAAGATACTGGTAACGTTAAGATTATTCTAACGATAATTTTATAAGCCGTTAATCGATATTTAAAATATTTTAACAGAATTCCATTCAAAGAAAGAAATAAAAACACGTTGAAACCTATTCGCTTAATATTTCTATCATTGAAAATGTTGTCATAAATGCTAAACGCAAGGTAAAGAGTAAATATAATTACACAGTACAAACCTCATTGTATGGACACTGAGTGCAATAAATCAATGATTTTAAATAAAAGAAAGCAATTAAGATCACGCAATAACCAAAGAAAGTACATTATTACAATAAGAACAAGCACCTTCACTATGTCACCTGTAATTTCAAACTGGTCACTCTCAGCGGCAATGCGGAAGGGTTTGTTATTTTTTTGTTTGTGATCTATATCTTACCGAGGCACTAAAACACCAACAAAAAGTAAAACCTTACGCTGTAACAATGCACTCTCAGTTTCTTTATAAAACGACAACAAAGCGAGCGCTGTAAAGAAGAGGTGTTTTTTGATACGCACCAAGTAAACAATGAGGTCGTAGCGAGACTATTGTTGTTATGAATGCACTACTTTTTATTCCGCTGAAGTCTTTGCATGTGATAGGCATTTGTTTTAGATGTTCTCCGAACGTGCTGCTTGGCACAAACTGGCGTTTTTTTTTTTATTTGTCCACTGAGTATTGCCCAACAGTCGTTGTTTGGAAGACTACTGTGGCACATCTAGCAGTAAGTATTTTTTTTTTAATTTTCTCATTCTACAAATTAAAATTCGTTTTTTATTAAATATTGGCATTATAGCAATCAATCGAAAATGACAGCCGGTTTACATAATTCCAGTCTAGTAATCTTATTCAGAGTTTGATGACAACTGGAAAAATGTAATCCCACACCGTAATGTGCATGCTTAATATAATACATACAAACCATTTACAATCACAATTTCAAATCGATTTACTTTCATGTAAATCTCTTTATTTTTAAAAGTATTAGAAACTACATTATTTTGTTCAGTTAATCCTTGTCTTGGCTGCAGCTTTGCTTTACTAGAATTTAGAAATACTGGAAATGTCTGCACATTTCTTTAGCATGTTTATTTTCAGTATGTTCTTGTGTAATTTTAAGAAAATTTGAGAAATGTTAGTTTCTTGGGACACGCTGTAATTTTTTAACTACCTAATCCACGACTTTTTTTACGTTTGAACTAATGATTTGGCTTTTTTTTACAAATACGAATATTAGTTTCAATAAAGCAAAGATATTCTTTATCTCAAAATTTAGTTACCATTTGTATTAGGAACAACAATTAGTTTGCTTAAATAACGAAATCAGACCGTGGAGGACTGTTAATCAAGCAAACTAAACCTTGTTTTGAGGCAACATCGGCAGCTAGACTATCTTTCCTTCGCATTTGAAATGATAAAACTGAATTCCCTTTTATCAACGAGAACTTACTCGTAAGTTAGAGAGACGGTATTAAGAATAGATCACATAAGATGCTTCCAACTGAATTTACTGCGCAATATTCCTAGACATAGATTTTCTCTAACAATTTAGGAACTTAGAGAAAAGCTGTATTGAAATGCAGACTTAGTATTCCTTAAGCTTATATCAATGGTTCCAATGTAAACTTAAAACAACTGCAATAGTCAAATTTTACTTTTTGAGTTCTGATTAAGTATGGAGATTACTGTTGAAATTTGACATTATAATTCTTTTTATAATTTACTTCTAGACGTGTGCCAAATAAGAAATAACGAAGTATTTTTGCTTTCAATTTATTATCTTGAATTTTAATTGCGATGCATTTTTAAATAAAGTGTCATTCCATTTATTCATTCAAAGAATTGATCAAAAAATCAGCAACTATTTTTTAAAAAAACATTCTATATATAAATGGGTATGAATTTATATTTTATCAGTAGGTAAATAATCACCTGTCTTGAACATTTACGTAATTACGTTATTATATAATTTATTTATTTAAAGCATTGATAACGCTCGCATTTTAAAATGTTAATGTCCGACGGCTATTTTGACCCAATAAGTAATTTAAAAACCGATCATAATTTATTATAACTTCATCTGGAAACTTTTCGAGTGCATAAATAAGACATTTCATTGAAGAAATCTTGAATTATTTAAATAACAACGGAAAATATAAATTTATTAAACTTACTTTATCCATGGTAATATATAATTTGGAAGCATTTTTAATATTGAAATTATGAAAATGACCGATTTACATATACAAGTAAATGTTCTCTACAAGCAGGGCAGGAGACCACGTCTACGGTACCTCTCATCAGACACTCACGCCTACTGGTTTTTCGTGATCGGATTTAAAACGTTCGATTGATAAAACGTATAAATTATATTAAATGCTTTTTAAAAACCATTACCGTATACCGATTAATTTTAGTGTTATCTAATTTATCACGCAATTTGTTCTTAAATGAGTCTAAAAAATTATCTCGACATTAAGGAACTGAATATTCTATTAGTATCGTTGATTACAGTTATTTAATAGATTTTGACGAATGACAATTTGAAAAAATATTATGTTCAGTTTCGAATATTCAAACAAAATCCGTATAAAACAAATCACAGCCCATATTGTTTCCTTCTTTATATCAATTGAAAAGTTCAAGAGAGCGGCGATGGCGCAGTTGTTAAACGCTTGATCGGATCGGACCGTACTCGACATTGTCCAGGTTCGATCTCCGTCATGTACCCACGTTTTTTTTCCATTTTTGAATTGCATATGTACGTTATCCGATGCTCTTACGGTGAAGAAAAACATCGTCATGCAACCTGTACTAATCGGCGAAGAAATTCAAAGATATGAGTGAAGTCAACCAACACGCACTGGGCCAGCGTGGTTGACTATGGCCTAGTC